>JACEVL010000379.1:607500-642500 GCA_020284085.1 Aporrectodea caliginosa | reverse complement strand
CACACTCACTCACTCACTCACTCATTCGCACACTCACTCACTTACTCACTCACTCACTCACTCACTCATTCGCACACTCACTCACTTACTCACTCACTCACACTCACTCACTCACTCACAATCTAGCAAGCAAGCTATTTACTAGACAATCATAACAATCTGGGAATGATTGCAAAGAAGAAACTACGTTCTTTGTGATTACATAACATAACAAGGGTTTTAAGTGGTTCAGAAGTGTTAAAACCACTGCAAATTAAACTGGAACATGATTTACAGCCGCATTTCCCTCGGCTTTTCTTAAAAGCTGTGATAGTGTCCACTGAGACAGTACTTTCATCCAAGCTATTCCACAAATCTACGACTCTTGCACTGAAGAATTTCCCTTTCGATTTCTTAAATAATTTATATGTCCCTGAGTTGCCTTGTTTGGTGCTAATTCCAAAAACTTCTCCTTCTGTCTGTACCAAAATGCTGCCCTCAGTCTGAAGGTTTATGAGACTCATTTATTTTATTCGAATATATGAGAGTAGATGGATGGAGAAAATAAAAATTTCAATATGAAACGAGAAGAGATAGCTTTATGGATAATAAGCCGCCAGCAGGTAAAAATCCCATTCTGCTAATTTGAGATTGTATGAAATGACTTCATAGAAAAAACCCATTGCATCACGCTAACTCAAACAAGCTCAAATTTTTTACACAAGTCAGGTGATCATGCATGCCTGTCAAGTGTAGTCCTTGGTTCGTCCAGGTCTCTTTGGGTCTCTGCTCCTTTTGGGGTGCCCCAGAGTTCTGTCCTGGGCCCACTGCTATACCTTCTTTATACTGCTGATCTCTGCCCCTTGCTGGCATCTCAGAGGCTTCTGCACCAACTATTTGCCGATGATGTGCAAGCCTACATCCACATCCATTCGGCGGATGCGGTGGCTACTGTAAGCCAGATGTGTCTGACTATGGGTGTCCTCTCTTCTTGGATGGCCTCCAATCGGCTACTCTTAAATCCCTCTAAAACACAACTTATTTGGTTGGGTGGCCGTAGGCAACTTCAGGGTATCGACTTTTCCCAACTTACCTTGCTCTTTCCTCACATAACCTTTTCAGTTACAGTTCGTGATCTGGGACTTACTCTTGACTCTGAGCTTACTTTGTCTCAACATGTGAGCCTGGTTGCACGGAGTTGTTATTATCAGCTTTGTCAGCTTCGAGTGGTCTCTCGCTCTCTTTCTCATGATGCGGTCGTGGTCCTTGTTCACGCCTTTGTTACCAGTCGAATTGACAACTGTTGCTCCCTACTCGCTGGCCTTCCTCTTGGGGTTCTGGGGCGACTAGATCGAGTTCTACGCTCGGCTGCTCGTACTCATTGGACGACTACCTAAGTTCTCTCCTGTCTCTGCATACATACGTGATGTGTTGCACTGGCTGCCTATCTCTCAGCGGATCTCATACCGCACTGCTGCTCTAGTTTCTCGCTGCGTTCTTGGCTGTGCTCCATCTTACTTGCGTGATCTTTGCCGCCCAGTGTCCGACGTTGCAGCGCGTCGGGCGCTTCGTTCTACGACGAGGGGTGAGCTCCTAGTTCCACGGGCACGCTTGGCTATTAAGCAGCGCCGTGCTTTTTCTGTTGTGGGACCTTCCACCTGGAATGACCTCCCGCTTAAGGTCCGCTCTTTACTTGTGAGCCAACCGGCAGGGTTCTACAAGTCCCTCAAGTCTTTTTCTTTAGTCGTGGCTGGGCCGGGAGCGCTTCTGAGTAGTTTCTTGAAGAGGCGCTATATAAATGTTCTGAATGAATGAATGAATGAATGAATTATATAACGTCATTGTATAATATGAACTTGTATATTTTAGCAAGTGTTAGCTAATTATGTCAGGATTAAAATGGTTTTGGAATTTTAAAATCGATGAATATTTACTAGTTTATTTTCTTATTACCATAAGAGTTTCCTTATTCCCGGACACAGTGTAGTTGCGTGTGGCGTGCAACTGTATCATTTGCACGCTATAATTCTAAATATAGATATCGATGGCTATAATTATTATGTAATGTCTCGTTTTGATCTCGTTGAGTCACCGTGTGTGAGGCATTCTTCTGAGCTTTCTTGTTAGTATACGGCTCTGGTTAGTATAAGTCTCGAACGTCCGGTTCGGCGGTGTTGTGGAGAAGACGGTTTTTCAAACGGACCAGGCCTTTGTTTCCGTGTGATTTTGCTGTTCTTTTGCTTGTTTTTGTGGCGTCAACGTGAAAGGTATATTGTTCTTTGCTGTAAAATGGCAATAAATTCATACTTTCTCTCTTATACCTTCTCGAGTCTTACATACAGGGCACGTGTCGAAACAATTTAATTAAAATTGGTAACGTTTTGAGGGAGTTTTCACGTAAAATTTGTCCGTTTGGGTAACTGCACCGTTTTTAATACGCACGTCGTTTGTAAAGTGGTCAAGCCTCGAAATGGCGTGGGTAAATCTAGCAACATCAACTCGAAAACATAACTTAATTATTCAGAAATTATGTAGATCTAATTTAAAAAATTTGCCCCGAGGTAAACATGATCCTTCAGGGCCTACAATATATACATATAAATGACACATTCTTGTAAGTCCACTTAAAAGCCAAAACCATTGTAAAGTTGGCAACACTTGCTTAACAATTAACAGTTTCCCAGACATTTATATGAAAATTTCCCTTTGTCATTCACTGATGAGTTAGCTTTACTCTACATCCGGTGGCTGAATTGCTTTCAACACGTTGTCAAGTACAACCTTTCAAACAACCATGCATATAATACTGCATGGTTGTTTCACTATATATACAGGGTGGGCCAGTAGGAATGCAACTAATTTGAATGGATATAACTTGAACAATTGTTATCCGAACATCGTGCCCAATAGACCAAATTGAAAGTAATCATCCACTCTACTACTGTGTCAAATCTTGCACTGATATACGGCACCGTTGTTATAAAATTGCGGTGCGGCTCACACCTCTCAATTTTGAATGTAAATATTGAATATCATGGCGCCGCTCACGGAAGAGGATAGAATTTTAATCCGAATTTTAAGAGCTGAAAAAGGATACAATGCACATCAGCTGATCATAGAATTCCCTTCTAGAAAATCGAATAAATATGCTCTACATCGATTGATTAAACAAATTGATGCTACGGGAACATCTAACAGCCGCAACTGTGGTCGCAAACGTTCTGCGCCAGCCGCCCATGCACTGCAGCAGACAACATTGCACACGTCCAAGAGTTAATTTGTAGCCAAGACAACAAGCCAGGGACAAGTAAGAGTCCGAGAGAAATTGAGCGTGCGACCGGGGGTTGTCTTCAGCAACTGGTCTATCGTGAACCGATACTTGACGTTGAACCTTTGAAAGAAGTGATTCTTTGCTGCTGGGCTGAGATAGCCCCAGCACTGGTGAACTCAGCCATCGAGCAGTGATCGTCTCGTGTTGATGCAGTCATTAAAGCA
The DNA here is from genome assembly GCA_020284085.1 of Aporrectodea caliginosa. NCBI lineage: Eukaryota > Metazoa > Annelida > Clitellata > Crassiclitellata > Lumbricidae > Aporrectodea > Aporrectodea caliginosa. The sequence continues at coordinate 639,026 of JACEVL010000379.1, read as the reverse complement.
CGTGGTGGACATAATTTTATTGAGTATTTGTCGGACTGATGGTAAATTCACTCGAGATATTAATAATTATTGTTAGTACTAAGTGATTGTTTAGAATTGCCATCTTCAGTTTTTGGACTTTTGTTTTTTCTTGCAGTTTTATTGCACGAAAATGGCACATCGAATAATAATAGCATTATCTCAAAATGTCGTAATAATATCTCGTAGATATTTTGCAGAATGATAAAATGGATAATTATCTTTAATCTGATATATTGGACAAGACGCTCAGATAAAAAATATTTAAGTTATAAGGCGTCAAAGTTGTTGCATTCCTACTGGCCCACCCTGTATATATATATATATATATATATATATATATATATATATATATATATATATATATATATATAAATACTCTAAAAACAGTCAAAGGGAAGAACAATCCAAGTCATTATTGTGTGTGGGTGCGTGTGTCATCATCATCATATTCGTTTATTTAACACAAAACTGTCGACAAAACGCAACAGAATACATGAGTTATTGAGAGTGGCAGTTTTTCATCTAATAGACGTTTTTGAAAAGCATGCGTGGAACGAAGATCTTATTGTTCTTTGTTGTAAGTTCGAAGGGGTGGGGCCTAGGGCGTAGGTTATAGTTGCTAACAGACCGAGTTGGAAAGAGCCTGCGGAGGACATGGTTGTTATAGTCCAAAAACTGTTCGGAAAAACCGCCTAAATCTCACGAAATTCTAGCTACAATAGATGACCTCAGCTAGATCGGCAGCCTAGTAGGCGCTCCTTCAATTAATCAAGCAATTAGTTATATACACATGTATGCATGTGTGTGTGTGCCACTGTGTGGGTGTGTGTGCATGGTTGTTTAAAGGGTGGTTAAACGCAGCAGCACAGCTCCATGACAGCTATGCAGAGATGCGCATGGGGATATATATATCCAATTATCCATATATATATTTTATGGAAAAATAATTTTCCTAATCGTCATGGAGCTAAGAAAAACAACATGGTTGTTTATAAGTGGTTAAACACAGTTCCATGACAGGCAAGCAAAATTTCCCAGAAGAAGACAAATTTCCCATCATCGATTACCATAATTTTCAACAGGAATGTAAGCAGTTGCAAAACGCTGCCTTGTACAGTATGCACCAAGTCATAAGACCTCTTCAGGTAAGTCAGAATTGCTATTTGTAAAATGAAATAAATAATATAACTAAAATTCAAGAATTAGATTAACAAAACCATAGTTTTGGTGAATGGTTTGCCGTGAAATCATCGCCAAGTTCTAGGTTGAAATAAGCTGAAAATCATTAAACATTGCAAGAAGGAAACTTCCAATAGAATGGCTTCAACAAGAAGAAACTTCGAGCAAACAACTTCAGCAACTGGGAAGAAGACAAGTTTACCAAGATGGAGGTCATAAGATTGGACATCCATCACCATCCATCTAGAAACCCAAAATCCTTCCTTATCCCCTTTGCCCGTACTAACACAAGACTCTCTCTTCGATTAAATGTATAGGGCCGAGAACATGGAATGCAATCCCTATTGATATACGGTCCTTATCTAGCCTTCATCTCTTTAAACGCAATTTAAGTAACTATATTTTAAGGGCTTCATCAGTTACTCAAGGACACTCAAAATATTAACCCAAAATGTTTCCTAATGTAATGTTCTAATTCTCTGTGATTAATAAGGCGTAATAAAATGTGCATTCATACCGCTGTTAATTTACACTCTCACCTTGTCACCTTGTGCCGTCGATTCGATGAATCCTAGCGACCGTCATAGTCAACCTTCTCCACGTGTTCCGATCTCTCGTCGCCTCTCTTCGCTCCGGAAGCGTCATTTTCATCGTCTCATGTATCTCATCCATCCATCTTCTTCTCGGTCGTCCTCTTCCCCTCCTCCCCTCCCCGCACGCCTGCATCATCTCCTTTCCCAGTCCATCCGCGCGCATCACTTGTCCAAAGTACGTCATTTTCTGTCTTGCTGCTCTCTGTCCCAATGTCATATCTCCTCTCTGATGTCCTATTTCCTCCAGTATGTATGCATTTGTTCTCTTCTCAGTCCAGGGGACCCTCAACATTCCCCTCCAAATCCACATTTCACATGCTTCGATCTTCTTCTCTAGTGCCTTGGTTTTTGTGCATGTTTCGCACCCATACAGCACCACTGGTAGTATAATTGCTTTTACGATTCTTGTTTTCGTCTCCAGGCTCAAAGATTTGTCCTTCCATATTTTCTCCAATCCCTGCATTGCTCCTTTTCCAAGTGTAATTCTTCGTCGTATCTCTCTTTCACATCCTCCTTCCCTGTCTATCATAGCTCCCAAGAAGCAGAAACTCGAAACCACCTCAATCTCTTCACCGTCCACGTCGAAGCTTTTCCAGCTCTCTGTGGTCATTTTATGTTAAAATATAGTCCTGCTTTCTCACTTTCAAGCCTTAGCTTTCTAATGCTGTTTTTCAATGCTTCTTTTTTTCCCGCCAGCAGTGTTGTATCGTCTGCATACCTTAAGTTGTTCACAACCTTTCCAGCTATCCTCACTCCTTCCGCCTCATCATCAAATCCTGCCTCTCTCATGATCCTTTCTGCATAAAGAGTGAATAAGTACGGTGAAAGTATACAACCCTGTCTAACACCCTTCTTTATTTGGAAACTTGCTGTTTCTCCATGTTCTGTCCTTACCACTGCTATCTGATTGATATATAGGTTCCTGAGGAGAGCTTTCAAGTGCATAGGTAATTAGGTATACCCATTTCTCTCAAAGTTTTCCACATCAGGTCGTGGTTTACACAGTCGAATGCCTTGCTGTAGCCTATAAAGCATAAGTGAACCTCTTGGCCATATTCCCTCTGTCTTTCCATTAATTTACACTCTAGTTAAGTTCTAATTAAGTCTGATTAAGTTAAATGTTTATCATCAAATTTGGTTTTCATTGGCCACACTACTTTATGCATTACTATTACCCCAGTTGGCCCCTTATGGGTCTCCTAGGTAACCTTAACTTGTTTTGCCGATGTATTTCTGTTGTCGTTTTACCCTCTTTTGTATGTTTTTGGTTACCAAATAAATAAAAAAAAAAAATAAAAAATCTTTGGCCGCTCAACAATAACTGCCTGGGACGGGCTCTGATTCAAGTGAATATAACATTTTCATCTCAAGGAGCTGTTTTGGGGAGGCTGCTTAAGACCTATAATTAAACGTAACTTTAATACCTATAGAGATGCTGGTTCTAGGTAAGGCTATTAGTCCATATAATAATTAACTTATTCTCTGACCTTGTTAAGAGAGTGTTAATGTATCTATGACTATTGTAATATAGCTATACTCTTAGGACACTTATTGAACTTATTAATATCTCATGAAATTCAAGACTGAGTTCATTGATCTCTTATTTACGATAGGTTTTACATGAAAAGCTAGCCTCACAACGGTTAAGTTAAAAAGTAATGTAAGATCAAACTCAAGGGTCTATAGTAGAGGGCCACTTTACAGGCACTCTCATGTTTTTACAGAGATTTTTAAAGGTACAGTCATGGTCACGACTGGTGATATGCAATGAATATTTAACTGCCGAATCCAAGCTCTGTTAACACTAATGATCTTTGTACAATTTGATGTTCTAACAGTCTTTCACACAGCATGCTGAACAAAAATTAGGTTTACTTACATGCTTACTTATTTACTTATTTAAATGATATCTTGTTTACGTTCTGGATTTCATAGACTCATAGTCCTTCCTGTTGTCTGAATGTTGACATCGTTGATGGTTGACATGACATAAATTAAAATTTTATAGAACTTTTTATATAACAATTATAACTGGAGTTGTGAGAATTGAAACTACCTCACACAGACAGACCTGCTCTTAGAGAATCTTAAAACAAGTTTCCAAGTATATCTGATATATTCTCACACAGCATGCAGTTACAAAAATTAGGCTTACTAAGCTTACTTATTTAAATGAAATCTTGCTTTTGCAATTTATAATTAATTACCGGTAATCGAATGTTCATTCAGACAACAGGAAAAATGTCTATTTGAGGTAGTTAGAGCCTTTTTGAGTTCTTTGAGTTGGAATACAAATGAACCTGATGTTCTTAATTAATTTATTTTTGGCATTTGGAGACGTCTTCACAAGCATCGGTGTTCACGAGCCGCAGCCAGAAACTTTAATATAAGCTTAAGCTAGTGAGGAATGCCTTTGAGGGATACATCAACGTCGCTTTAAAATATGTTCAGTAACATCATGTTACACTTTCTGTGAAATCTTTAACACTTTATCGACAAGAGTGTACTAAAAGTGACTGGGAAACCAATGCAGCTTGTTTGTAGGCCTATTTTAGACTTTCATCTTTGTAAAGGAATTGGAACTTTGTTTCTGTTAGTCGAACTGTGTCAGGTGAAAGAGATGGACAATGAAGAGTACAGCTGCGTTACATTGCAGGAATTACTGTATCAAGTCGAAACAGGCAATTATGAATACAGGTAATTGTCTCTGCAATTACAAATACAGGTATTCGTAGATGCAGTCATTTATACAGGTAATCGTGGAAGTCAATACAGGTACTCATTGCTGAGCACCACTGATGGATGCTCTCATTGCAGAATTATAATTCTGGAGTTCCAGAGAAACAATGAGACCTGCAATCTTAGCATTTGGCACTAATATAACTGAAGTTCTTGTCTAGCATTTTAAGCTATGCTTTTTGGTTTAGCAACTAATTTGTGTTTGAAGGTTGGTGCTTAGATGCCAGCAGGAGGCAAGGTCTCGAGTTGCGGAAATGAGAAGTGACGTTCTGGTTAAACTCGAACTGCTGGATAACAAGCATGGTAATTGCTCAGAGATTGGCAATGGATGACAGGAAGAGAAGCGTCACACCTACACTGACCCTAGATGACCAGCTGAACAATGCCTAGCCATGGACTAAGAAACTTCTCACTCATCGCTAACTACTGGCACTTCCCCATTCTGCTACCTGGTCTTCTGGGATTTCACTTAGCCTACTCTGTGCCCCGTTGGATGCTGGTGATTTGATGCTGTTTTTGCATTATGTTGTGTTTGTACCAGGATACAGCATATCATATGTACATGTAATACATGTTTTCACTATGATCATGATCTGGATGCTGGTGATCCTAATGCTGTTTCTGCATTACGTTGATGTTTGCTTTACGATAATGACTTGGACCCTGGTGATTTTGATGCTGGTTCTGCATTATGTTCGTGTTTGTACCAGGACCCAATCAAGCAAGTTTTGCTGCAAGATATGTTTGCATTACGATTTTCATTTTATGTTATATTTCTTTTTAATGATCTCGTTTCACAGAAATTCCATGATTATGTCTTTATGTACCTCGATCCAAAGGCTATTCTTATCATGTTACAGTTACGTGATTACTACTAATAGATTTCGCCTGACCATGGTTCAGAAGCGACATGAACACCTCTCAAATTGCGTTCATTATGGAGAACAAATTTGACTATGGCTGTTTTGCTGACTATTATTGTGATAAGACTGTTTACGATGTCGGTGACCTAACTAATTTGTTTCACTCCTGTCCTCTTAAGGGATTCTGTAATTTTTGTGGGTTAAAAATGCTTCCTTTCTATGACACTAATCCTAATGATGCCACCTCCTTACTGACTACCCAGATACCCATTGGTCCACCCTATGGTAACCCTTTGACCACTAAGAACGATGTATTTATTGGTCCTGATCAAGACATTGATCCAGACATTAATCTAATCAATCTTATGTCCACTAATTCTTCCAATTATTTTCTCGAAGACGATTTTAACATTATGGTATCTAGAGGGCAACTCCAATCTAAACTTAAAATCCTTCATTTAAATATTAGAAGTTATTTCAAAAACCAATCTAGTTTCTGGAATTTCCTATCGAATTTTGATTATAAATTCCATATAATTGCTTTTACTGAGACTTGGACGAACCTTGAGAATGAAGACCAACTAATTTATCCCGGTTATAACGCTTTCACTAAATCCAGACCCCATGGCAAAGGTGGGGGAGTGGCTTTACTTGTGGATGACTCCCTAGGGGCCAAAATCATTGATCTCAATTTAAGTGATGAGGGCGTGATTGAATCCATTTTTGTCCAAGTTTCTGCTGCCTCTGATCCTCCCATAGTGATAGGCTCTTTATATAGACCCCCTAATACTGACTTGACTAACTTTAGCAAGGAACTTGAGAATATGTTGGTCCCACTTAACAGTACTGATAAATGTTGCTACCTATGTGGTGATTTTAACATGAACTTACTTAACATTGACACCCATCATCACACTAACGAATTCTTAAACACTATGTCTACCTATTTTTTTCGACCTTTGATCCAAGTGCCCACTAGGATTACTAACACTTCCTCCTCCTTAATAGATAATATCTTCACTAATTCTCCAAGCTACAAGGAATGCCCGGGTCTACTTACGGCTGATATAAGTGACCATCTGCCCATTTTTGTTATTCTAGATAGTTATTCTCATCCTAAAAGTAAAGTTAAATTTGTATCGTATCGACCTAATAATGAAAAGGCGTTTGCTAACCTTCAGGCAGCCCTCGAGGAGGAATCTTGGACCGAGACCCTTACTCTTAGTAATCCTGATCTTATCCTTGACTCTATTAATACTAAACTCTATACGCTCTACAATCATAATTTCCCTTTAACCACTAAGAAGGCCAGAATTTACAAAACTAAGTTAAAACCTTGGCTATCTCCCTCTCTACTTAAATCGTGTAAAACTAAGAACAAGCTTTATAAAATATATCTTAAAACTAAAACCACCAGAGCCCTTGAGAAGTATAAAAGATATAAAAACAAATTGACTAATATCCTACGTAAATGTGAAAAAGAATACTATACTAATCTACTCGACCTTCACAAATCTAACCTTAAGGAGACGTGGAGGATTATTAAAGATATTTTACACCACCAAGGACCCAACCTAACTAATATACCCCTTGTAATCAATGGTATAATGATAGAGGACCCGGCTACTATTGCTAATGAATTTAATGGCTATTATGCTTCTGTTGGTCCCAAGATGGCAGCTAGTGTCCCTCCTCCCAGCCAACACTATTCATCCTACTTAAAAAAACCTACTTTGAGTTCTATGTTTATCTACCCTGTTACTAAGTGTGAAATCTTAGACATAATTTCTAATCTTAAAACTACAAAACCATATGACCTTTCTGAACTACCTGTCCCTATTCTAAAAAAAATCGCTAATAACGTATCGGAACCTATCATGCACCTAATTAATCAATCTTTTACCACTGGTATTGTTCCCAAGGCTATGAAAATTGCCAATATTTCACCCATCTTTAAATCTGGTGACTGTCATGAAATGGCCAATTATAGACCGATATCTAAACTAAGCTGTTTATCCAAAATTCTTGAAAGAGCCATGCATGATAGACTATATAATTTTTTGGAAACTAATAATTCCCTATACAATAAACAGTTTGGGTTCAGAAAAAACCATTCCACCACTTATGCCATTATGGAAGTAGTAGATAAGCTTACTGAAGCACTTGACCATCGCAAAATCACTATTGGTGTATTCTTAGATCTGTCCAAAGCATTCGATACCATTAAACATGACATCCTATTGGACAAATTGAACTACTATGGCATCAGAGGGATGGCTTTGGAATGGTTCAAATCTTATCTGACCGACAGATTTCAGCAAGTAAATTTTAACAAAACATTTTCTAACCTGGCTTCCATTCACTGTGGAGTTCCGCAAGGGTCCATCCTCGGTCCCCTTTTATTCCTGATCTATATCAATGATATTAATAATTGTACTAACAAGCTTCTGTTCTACTTATTTGCTGACGATACCACTGTTTTTGTCACTGCTGATAATGATCACGACTTATATGACACCATGAATTCTGAACTGCTTCACTTAACCAATTGGTTTCATGCTAACCTTCTGTCCCTCAATGTTAAAAAGACTAATTATATTATCTTCTCTAGCTCCAGAAGAAAGGTCCAGGATGATCCTAGCAAGACCATTAGTATTAATAACATCCCCATAAAGCGGGTAACTGAAGTCAAGTTTCTAGGTATAATCATGGATGAACACCTAAAATGGCATGCCCACATTAATTTAGTTAAAAATAAGATAGCCAAGTCTATAGGGGTTATCAGAAGACTTAAAACTACTCTTCCCCTAATACTCTCCGTACTTTATATAATACTTTCATTTTACCCTACCTTAATTATGGTGCTATAATATGGGCAGGTGGATATAAAACTCCACTTCAACCTATACATTTACTCCAAAAGAGGGTTGTAAGAATCATAGCTGGTGTACACTACTTGGCAAAGACCTCTAGTCTGTTTAAAAGTTTAAACTTATTAACTATCTTTGACCTACATAAACTCCAACTTGCTATCTTCATGTACCGACATCAGAGCCAAACCTTACCTAGTATATTTAATTGTTATTTCTCCACTAATGCTTCTGTCCACGGTTACAACACTAGATCTCGGTTTAATCTTCGCTCTGCAATCTGTAAAACTAATGTTAGACAATTTTCTGCTAGAATAACTGGGCCTAAACTATGGAACTCCATTGACCGTGGCATCCGTAATCAGAGGTCACTCAACTCCTTCAAACAGGCCTATAAAAAACACTTACTTAACTGACATTGATTTTACTGCTGCCATGCCTATTTCTCATTCTATGTTAATTGAACTGACACATGTTTCCTTTCTAGTTCTATCAACTTGTTCCATCATAGTGGGGAAGACTAGATAAGCCCATTGGGCTTCTTCTCCCCATGAATCGATTTTTATTATTTAACCTGTTAGACTATAACCTCTTCAATTTTTGTTTCCGATTAATGGCGCTTACGAAATGTAAACTGTTAATAACTGTATTCACACGTGTACATTGTACCCACTGTTCATGGAATCGATTCGAATAAATTTGATTTGAAAATTTGATTTGATTTGATTGTTGTTATGCTAATTTTTCATTCTGATTAAACATACCTGTCTTAAAAAACTGTAAGATAATCATAAATACAGCGCCTTGCAAGGTACTTTAAATGTGCTATATTAAGTGTCCTAAGACATATAATACATATAATTGTAAGCATTAAGCAGTTGTGCTGCACCCATAACTCTTGCCCTTCTCCTTGGCGATTTCGTGATTATTACATTGTTTTACAAAACTCATTACCTTACAAGATGTTATAATTTGTGCTACTTGCAGAACAGGAGGTCGTCACCAATCAAAAAAAGGCAAAACTGGATTATAACAAGAAAATTAGTCGGTCACATTCTAGTACTGGTATATGTCACAAGTTTATGACTATAATAAATAATATACCTAGAAGCAAAAAACTTGCTAACATCAATAAAAAGAAACTTAGATGGCTGATTTTGAAAAATGCCCGTTCATCACATGCCGATTGGTCTAAAATAAAGTCTAATCTAGATAGCTGGCTGAACAGCCCATGTTCAAACTCACCTTTGAAGTACTTTAGAAATGTTTCCCTAAAGATTGAATGCAATTTACAGCTATTAGTCATACCCCAACAAAATTCTAATAGATCTTCAAACACCAGAAGAATAAGTAGCTCCTGTGCAATAGTTTTAGTCGGACAAGGAAGAGGGAAAAAAGATAGAAAGGCAGCTAGGGCCTTCAGAAATAGTGCAGAAGCAAATATATCTGGCCTTATCAAAATAGGTGTTGAAAAGTGTAACATATTTAGAATTAATCATAGAAGCTCTTTCATTATCAGAAAGACATTTAAGCTAGTGAAAAAAAAGAAGCCCAAAAGGCTCTATTTTATTTCTTGTGGACATGGAACAAGAAATAAACTTCAAATCAGCAAGTTGTATCAACCTGAAGGCCAGAAGTTTCACAGTCTTCTAAAGCAACTTCACTGCTCAGAATATATCGTAATATTGGACTGCTGTAAAGCCGGTTCAATTAAAATTATGCCTGATTTTTCAAAATCAAACAAAAAGCCATCACTGTTTGCACTTTTTACTTCCTCCAAACCAAATGGGTCAGCACGCTATAATAGGGGAAAGCTTACTGAGTATTCCAGATGCCTTTTCACAGTTTTAAAGGGTGCAAATATGTGCCCATCTAAAAAAAGAAGGTGCCATCATTGTAGAGTAATCCGCACTTTATACGTCACAAGAACACTTACACTGCATCAGTTACACGAATATCTAATGCATCACACAAAACTGAACAGAAAAACCCAAACTCCACAGTTTAAGATATACTATGGGAATGCAGATCACCTCGTCTTTCCTTCTGACACACATGGGAAAACATCCAACACTCAGTAACAGCTCCAGTCAGCTCCATACTTGCAAATTTGCAGGGCCAACTATATGCAACAAACCACACCTATAAAGGTACCGAACAATAAAGATTAAAAGATTGTTTAAAATCCTGGCCTGTAGGTTTGTATGACTTGCAGAATTGAAGTTACTGCTACCAATAGTTACTGGTATCAATAGTTACTACTTACTAGTGTCAATAGTTACTGCTATCAATAGCAGCCAAAACAACAACAATCCCACAATAGCTACATATTATGAATCCTTAATGTTGTTCTTCACACCTGAAAACTAAGAAAAATCGTATAACCAAGAACTGTATTAAAAACTATTTAAAATTAAAAATAAAAACTAAGTAAATTCCAGAGTTCAGCCAGCTATCTAAACCTGATATATGATAAAAGTATTTTAAGAAATAAAGTTGTTTAAAGTTGTGCATGAACTTTTGATCTATTTCTGATGAGCGTAATTGTGATGAAGATCGTTTATATATTAATGGTGGTAATCAACTCGAAATTGCTACCTGACTACGGATAACCATTTTGTTGATGGTAATAACATGACTGTAATAACAAAGTTATAACAATATTTTCGTCAGGCAGCTTACATCTTGTTATCATGACTGGTGTTATGTTGTCGAACATTGCTACTAGCACCTTTACTAACAGAACATGGATAGAGTTGAAATAATTAATATTGACATTCTAGTTAAAAAATTTTTAATTATTAGATTCGAGACTATTCAGTTGATTTGATGAAATATTTATCACTAAAGGCATCCTTTCTTTCTACTATTTTAATTATTAACTCGAGACCTGGACTATTCTATCATTATGTCTCAATAACATAAACGAATGCAATATGGAAATAGGGGTCTAACATTGTATAAGCTATTGCTTTTGTACGGCTCCGATTGTACTCTAATGCGTGATTAAACTGATTATGTTTGTTATTGATGTGATTTAGTGCCACTTGAAAATTACATCAAACACTGTTTACCATTGTGTAAAAACTTCTTCAAAGGCTTATTTTATTCATGCTATATCCATATAGAAGAAGAGCAGTCCCGTAAGTCCCTGAGGTAGCCATGGGTATGTAGTGTTGGCGACTTCATTTCCTTAGCCTCGGCATATGAGGGTGGGTGGCCAGTCCTCTCCCTCGCCGTCTCATCTTCCCACCGACAGTGTACGGTCAGTGCACTCATTATAGCTGAGTTGGCTAGTGTGTAGCATACAGAAACTTTTCGTGAACCACTCATAGGCTGAGTGCCTAAGTGAGTGAGTGAGTGAGTGAATTAGTGAGTTAGTGAGTGAGTTAGTGAGTGAATGTGAGTGGGTGAATGAGAGAATGTGTGCGAGTTTGTGGACGAGTGAGTGAATCAATCAGTCGATCAATTAATCATAATAAAAATAATATAATAATCTTTTCTTTAATAAGCGCCTGACAAACGCACTGCGCTGTACATTTACATGTTATGCAATTTAAATCTTAACTACTAACAGAACAGACAGCCTGCAATACAACGGCGCTAATAGCAGCCTACAAAGCATATCCGCCCTACGGAGCTCGAACTCGGTACCTCTCGCTCTCTACGCCAGATGTTATCCAATGCGCTATCGGGCCCCCTCAATCAACCATTTAAGTCTAAGGATTTTATCAACACAAGCACAGGAATGGAGGATGGAACAAACCTCTGGTGCTGGGAGTCCAATGTGATTAAGTGTCGACAGAAAGAGTGGTCCATTAAAATAACCCCACGAGGCAGCCATGGGTAGGAAGTTCCAAGAACCTGATTTTCATCATCATCATCATCATCATCATCATCATCATCATCATCATCATTCATCAGTTCCTGATGCCAGCCAATTCGCGGTGATGGGTACGAATAATAATTCCATTGTCCTCGGTCAATAATTGTCAAGTCCACTGCTCCCCTTGATGTTATTCCAAGTGATGCTACGTCCTCATGTCTGTTGTCTATCCAACTAGTCTTGGTCTGCCTTTTCCCTTTTCCTTCGAATCTTGTATCATTTTGTGGAATTCAGTCAACTAACATTCCCTCTACATGTCCAACCTATAGAGTCTTCGTTGAATGACTTTGTCTAGCAGAGTTGTTTCGATACCTAATAATTGTCCTATTCTATCGTTTCTGATTTTCTGTAGTCTTGAAATCCCTGTGATCTTTCATTGCCAATTCATTTCTGCTGTAAGAATTCTTTCCTCATTTTATAACCCTTGGTAAATGAGGGTGGTTGAGAATTTCTCTCCTTCGCTGACAGTGTGAGATCGGTGTACTCGTTTACGGCTGAGTTCACTAGGAGTGTACATGAACAGCAACTAATGGGGATATGAACCATAAGCTCTTGATTGGCAATCCAGCAAGCTAATCTCTAGACTATCATGCTGTGAATGATTGATGATATAAAGAGAAGAAATTGGGTCCCTTAAAATAGTCCAAAAAAGACAGCCGTGCATCTGAAATGTAATGGAACACATTTTTATCCACATATGAGGCCAGATGGCCGGAGAAACTAAAAATTTCATTAGTAAAGGTGAAATACACAACTTCATGCATATAAACCGTCAGAAAGGTAGAATCCTCGCCCCGCCGCCTGGTTTTCCCACCGACAGTGCATGGTCAGTGTAGTTACAGCTTAGGTCGTTGGCGAGCACTGATGAAGCAGAAGTTCAGACCTTTTGGGTCTCCCCTATTCCTTAGCCAGCACACTGAAATGAACTATGTGTTATTGGAACTGTTATATGCATTGTTGCTCTGGGAAATAAAAGTTTTGTCAGTTGTCAGTTTTGTCAGATGTTTTTTGTTGTTGTCAGTTGTCATTTTGTTGTTGTTGTTTTTTTTGTCAGTAGAAACTTAGTTATGCCCTGGTGGGGATTTGAATTCCTCCTAAAGATCCCACATGCTGAGGCATTAACCCGAAGTGGCTTTATTATGCGTACGTTATTTAATTGATTTTATTGCTGATCTTTCTTCTTACTGTAACCTTACTCTCATAGATCCATAGCTGTCTGTTTTATTGTATTCTATGATTTTTTGTGTGACTTTTGTGATTTGTAAGTTTTGTGATTTTGCGATTTAATACTCTATCCGATGTTCCCGCAGTGCGTTTGCAGGCGGTTCAATAAAGCACGTACTTACTTACTTAAAGATTATACGTGCAATAAAAATGTGACCGGGGTTCGAATAAAAGTGTCACACGGAACTGACAAGACGTTACCTAAACAGATGTAATGATTTGTGTTACTTGCAGAACGGAAGAGAGCTTCAAGCCATGAAAATAATCATCAAAGATTAAATCATCACAACAAAATTATGAGGTCAGACTCTGATATCTGTCCAATTGTTATGTCCATAATAAGTCAAATTCCTCTAAACAAAACACTTGCAAACTTAAGTAAGAAGAAATTTAAATGGCTGATATTAAAGAATGCTCATTCCGTTGGTGCCTATCGCAAAATAAAGTCTCATGTAGACAGCTGGCTGAACAGCCCATGCTCAGACTCAGCTCTAAGGTGTTTTAGAAATAATTCACGAAAGTTGGAATGCAATTTACATCCCTATGAAAAATCTAACAGATTTTTAAACAAAAGTATCATTACTAGCTCTTGTGCAATAGTTTTAACTGGACAAGGAAATGGTAAAAAAGAACAAATGGCTTTCAAATATAGTGCAGAAACAAACATATCTGGCCTTATAAAAATAGGCGTTGAAAAGGATAACATATTTGAAATTAATCATTACGAGTTTTCGATTATCAGAGAGACATTTATGCAAGTGAAAAAAAAGAAGCCCCAGAGGCTTTATTTTATTTATTGTGGACATGGCACAAAAAATAAACTTCAAATCAGCAAGTCGTATCGACCTCAAGGTCAAGACTTTCATAATCTTCTAAGGGACCTTCAGTGTTCAGAATATATCGTAATGTTGGACTGCTGCAAAGCTGGTTCAATTAAAATAATGCCTGATTTTTCAAATTCAAAACAAAAGCCATCATTGTTTGCGATCTTTACTTCCTCCAAGCCAAATGAATCAGCACGCTATAAGGGAAAGCTGACTAAGTATTCCAGATGCCTTTTCGCTGCTTTACAGGGTGCAAATATGTGCCCATCTAACAAACGGAACTGCTGTCAGTGCCGAAGATTTCGCAGTTTATACATCACAAAAACACTTATGCTGCCTCATTTACAAGAATATCTAATGTATCACATGAAACTAAATACAAAGATCCAAAACCCACAGCTTAAAATAGTTTGTGGGACTTCATATAATTTCTTCTTTCCTTCTGACGCATGCGGGATAACTCAAAACACTCAGTAACACGTCCTACTCAGAACATGCAATGCCAAATACATTAAACAAATATGTCCTACGAAATGAGTGACTGTCTTCAGCCAACTGGAAAGCACAGGGTCATACAGCATTTAAAGTTTTTAACGGTTTTTCATAACTAACAGAAATGGGTTCCCACCTTCAGCCAACGAGGCCAGGCAAAGTCTTAAAGGACTCAAACTTCAAATGGTCTGTTCACAACTAAATGCTATAAAGGACTTAAGCTTCAAATGAGCTATTCACAACTAAATGCTATAAAGGACTTAAACTTCAAATGGGCTATTCACAACTAAATGCTATAAAGGACTTAATCTTCAAAATGGGCTATTCACTGAATGAAGGTCTTAAGAACTTCAAATGGGCTATTCACACTAAGGTCTTAAAGGACTTGAACTTCAAACAGGCTAATAATAACTAATCTTATCCTGTGGCATAACTCTGTAGACTACTCAAGTTGGCCCTGTTCTTGTTTGTACCACATCAGGCTCAAAGCAGGTCCCTTTTTCAGAATTGGTCTCAATCCCCAGCAAATGCAGGCCCATTGTTGCATTACTGATCTAATTCAAACTATCACATTGATATACGATGTTATAATGCACACGACATCAGAAAATGGTCAATTAAAGTGAAACTGTAGTAAAAACTGTGCTCTGTTGAAGAAACCTGGGAAAATCTTCCCTGCTTCTGTTGTCAGTCATTTGGGTTTTTTATTTGTAATGCGGACCACATAAGGACTGGATCGTGGTCAATGCAGACATCCATAATGCGTGTAATACACAAGGCTTCAACTGTGTTAACTTTTTCATCTCAGCCTCAGAAAGCTGATGTAACCCACAGATTGAACCAAATTATGGCATGACCCAGTTAAACCTGGAATCTGTTGGCTTCCGCAGATTGAGGAGTTGCTAGGGTCATATCATTCGACACAAAGAATTAAATGTGGGGCGTGGTGGTGTAGGGGTATGTTCGGTGCCTTGCAGCCGGAGGGTTGGGCAAGTCCTTCACTCCGCAATTGCTCATGTCGCTTCGGCGGCGTGAAACTCCGATTCAGTGTCCGCGCTGTAGTCGGGAGCGCCTCTGAGTAGAAATCTTGAAGGGGCACTATAACAAGTGCTCATACATACATACATTCAGACAGCCATCCAGTCAAAAACAGCCTGAATGGAGTCTTCGAAGACCTTGAGAAAGTTTCGACCTGATGTGGACCGACCAACTGTTGAACAATAAGAGACGAGCAAAATATGAGTGAACCAAGTTCTTCTTAATCCAGAGCTTCGTGATCTGCTGAACATCCGTGTTCATATCAGTACACGGCTCCTCACAGGGCAGCGTCATCAGCAGAGCAACGTCATCAGAAGAGCAACGTCATCAACAGAGCAACGTCATCAGAAGAACAACGTCATCAACAGAGCAACGTCACCAACAGAGCAACGTCATCAGAAGAGCAACGTCATCAACAGAGCAACGTCATCAACAGAGCAACGTCATCAGAAGAGCAACGTCATCAACAGAGCAACGTCATCAACAGAGCAACGTCACCAACAGAGCAACGTCATCAGAAGAGCAACGTCATCAGAAGAGCAACGTCATCAGAAGAGCAACGTCATCAACAGAGCAACGTCATCAACAGAGCAACGTCATCAACAGAGCAACGTCATCAACAGAGTCATCAGAAGAGCAAAGTCATCAGAAGAGCAACGTCATCAGAAGAGCAACGTCATCAGAAGAGCAACGTCATCAACAGGGCAGCGTCATCAACAGAGCAGCGTCATCAACAGAGCAGCGTCATCAACAGAGCAACGTCATCAACAGAGTCATCAGAAGAGCAAAGTCATCAGCAAAGCAACGTCATCAGAAGAGCAACGTCATCAGAAGAGCAACGTCATCAACAGGGCAGCGTCATCAACAGAGCAGCGTCATCAACAGAGCAGCGTCATCAACAGAGCAACGTCATCAACAGATCATGAAGCTCTGGATTGAGATGAACTCAGTTCATGTAATTATATACAATACCCTAAATTAAACTTTAGTAAGAAAACCATGCTCAGACAACTGGAAGTCACCACAGGTAGGCACACATGCAGAACCCAACCAGCCGACTGTCATCCAGACTTAACAGTTCACATAAATAAACTTGAAGTTTTACTAACATTTATTTATATTTTGCCACTATTTTGTTCTTTTTTATGAGTCCGGTGGTCTAGCCTGTGTGGCCTAGATATACAACGGCTACCTTAACTACGCAAGCGTCTACTCTGCTGCATGGAAACTGGAAGGACCTGTGGTGGAGAAGGTGGCAAAACGAAACAAAGCGGTGACCTCGAATAGTGACCAGCAAAAACTGATCGAGGTACGTGAAATTGTAATAAGTAACTTCTATTGCTAATGCATAAGGCATCAACTGGTGGAAAAACCACAACCAAGCCATAATGTCAGGTCAATATCTCGAAGATCAGGTCACTAAGAAAGCTAGGCCTAAGTCATAAGTTGAGAGCAAAATGACTTCGCAGAACAAACAGATAAACTGGAGTTCCAAAATCTAAGTCGAGAACTTTCTCGGTTCAGATGTGTAGAGTATAACCAGAATTCGGTCTATATCTTGCAAAATAAAGCACTAGATAAATAATAATTACCATTTAAATATATTGATTGAGTGCATCGACTGCGATGAGTATTAAACCAATTCAGTGCCAAACAAGAATCCCAAAAGAGTTGTGGAGACAATATAGAAAAGACAATGGCCTACAATGGTCAATTAGATGAAAAGGTTAAGATAAAACACAGGTTATCAACGTTCGTTCACATTGGCATTAAAAGCTAAACAAAGAAAAAAATAATTGAATAAAACTTATCTGAACAGTGAAAAACAAGCCAAAAAATAAAAGTTTAACATCAGAATAGTATTTTAAAATTTATATAAAAACCACAAGAATTTTAAATTCAACACATATCTCATGGCCCGATATGCTCATTATATACTGTATGCTCTGTATTTATATTCAAAGTGCCGACACCACAGAATCCAAAGCGTCCAGCCACAACCGACTCTCCCAGGTGAAGGACGTCCAGCAGCCACGGAGGAGAAGATGTCCAGCGACCAGTGAAGAAATGAAGGCGTCCATCGACCGTCGAGCAATAACCAGCAAGACCAGAAGAAGGAAAAGGCAGGAAAGCGAACAAGACCACAAAGACCCGGGGCGAATAAACCTAATTCAGTTGTTCAGCTTTGGGAAAATCGTACCTCTTGCTGCCCATAGACGGGGGTATACCGTATAGCGCAATCGAAAATCATACATACAATATTTGTTTAATGACTACCGGTAGTCAAGGTTGACACAAACGCAACTTTGTTACCGTACATTATGAGGCTGTTAATGGAGAGCTTAGGACTGTAGCTTTTTGTGCTATTTAGTCATTATTGTTAGGGATCTGTAGGCCCTATATATTGAATTCATTGTCTGATTAATGTTATTTGAACTTCGAATTTTATGATTTTTTATCTGGTGATTTGGTTTGTACATGATTACAAGTTACATGTAGTTGAACTTTGAACGTTATGACTGTTTATCTAGTTTGTGGAACTTTATTACTCATAACTAGTGTATATAAAATTATTATATAATTTTAATAATAATGGATTGATTGGACTTGTTCGTGTCTATAGTTATATTTTTCTACCACTATTTAGGGCATTTTTTTCAGTCTGCCCATCCAGCTGGTTCCAAGCAATCATTGTAGTTGATTCTTAAGACCAATTCAACTCAAAAAGTTTTAGAAGTGACGACTAACAAAAACAATCTGACAAAGTTGAACAACTGTGGATGCGACTGAGAGAAAGTAAACTTCAAATACCAAGAGCTGCTGCCCAGACGTTGCAGAAATGCGAATGACTTTGCAATTGCAGATTGTCAATAAATATATATGTGGAAACAGTAGTTTTCATAAATCAAAAATGAGATGCATGTATACATGTATTTATGTATGTACAGCACAGTTTTCACACATCCACATATCAGATGTATGTAAGCGTATGTATCTATGCATTGTTGGCCCTATGACCATATGTATGCATATTAGTATATGCGTGTATGCGTGTATCTGGCAATTTATACAGCACCTATCCGATAAAATCACCCAACAACCCTTTCAACCCTTTCAAACAGACATACGCCCAGCACTCCAATTAACTAAGTAAGTAACTCTAAAGCTCCTTTAATCTTCATTTGGGTAATCAAAAGCTCCACTAGGCCGGTCCTCTTAATACACCCAAGTAAGTAAACAACAAAGACTAATCCTAAGCCGTCCAGGGTTTTCCCGGTTCGATCGTCCACCTAAATGAAAAGCCGACTTACGAAAGCGCCCACTTATTCCGAACGAACCACCACCCGCTCCGATCCAATCGACTGTGAAACAAATTGCTCCGCCGAGACGCTTCGCCCAAGCGCCGCGAAAACACACAGCCGTAACCGTTATCGAAAGGTCGCGATCGGCCGGCCACCGGCAGCCGAACTATCAACCGGTTCGATCTATCTAATTCTCATTTATAGTTTATTCACTGGTCCTCTGCTATGCCCGGGTCATGCCTGACTTGTGGCTGCACACAACGTCAAGACGCGGCAGCGCGGCAATGCGTCTTATCTTGCGGACGGTCGCAGCGCTGCAACGGTAGCAGCGGCAGAGAGAGCTCTTCCCGGCGACTCCGCGAGTGCTGCTCGTTGGAGCACGCACGAAAGGGGACGCAACAACGGAGGCAACCCGGTTGGTTGCGGAAGATGGTGAGTCAGTAGTGTGCGGCGTGTGTGACCAGATGTAAGGGGACGTTTTTGACGTCTAGGGATGCAAGGATGAAGATGCTGACTCAGGACAAGTGGGGCGTGCAAGGATGGAAGCCTTACCTATTGGGCTAACCACATACCATGTGACTTGCTAATTATAATTATTAGAAGTTTATTACCTTAACATACTTACTTACTTACTAACTTACTTACTTACTTACTTAGATAACCAATTTTTGGCAACAAGATAGTGTCAAATGTCAAGATGTAGAAAGCAGAATAAAAACCGGTAGGCCTACGTGAATGACTGCAAATTTTAACTCCAACACTGCCCGTACTCTGGTACAGTGCCAGTCCCAAGCCTGGAAGCAGGAGGAGGGCAACGTCGACGGCCACGGCAGCCATAAGAGGTCGTTAAACACTTGTGGAAATTTTCACACCAGTGACAAAAACCAATAGCGGATCAATGTATCTTCCTCTTTTTTCCTGCTTGTCCCCATTCGATGAAAAAATACTATGGCAACGATAGCAAAGTCATTTTTTAAGTGAAGGGAAGACTTCCTTCGAGATCTGCGGTGTCGATATGATCGGTCTATTGCTGATTGATGCTTAGGATCGATTTGGGGGGGAGCTTCACGTGGTCTGGCCGCCGCAGCAGACATAAATACACAAACACGATTCATTGACTTCATTGTCTCAAATAGGCAGTAGATTCGACTCTAACAGCCACACACGCACACACACAGGCACACACACACGCACGCACGCACACACACATGCACGCACACATACACACACGCACACACACACAGAGGCTAATGGGAAACTGTACAGTAGACTTTCTAAGCTCTGAGTGATGCTTTATAAAGGTTCTATTATTATTACAGTTATACCTAGGGCTCTAGGCCTTTGATAAGAGTATATGGAGAGACCTGATAACGATGACGATGATGATGACGACGACGATTACGATGATAATAGACTCCATATACGCATGCCAGTGATGGGCACAATTCTATTTTGAAAATACTTTTCTATTTTAAAAATAGAAAATACTATTTCGTTTTCTATTTTCCAAATACTTTTGAAAATTATTTTGTAAAAGTATTTTAAAAATAGTTTTTAAAAGTATTTGGAGAATTCAAAATACTTTTCCAAAATACTTTGCAAAATACTTTTTCTAAAGTACTTTTCAGAAATAAATCTTACAAAACTACTGCCAAAATTATTATTTTAATGTAAAAATGCTTAATTAATAGTCTAGTAATATTCTGGCTACATCAACTTGTGATACTTGCGAGTTTGTTGTATACAAGATATATCGGGGTTCTCTGTTTGGTCTTCTTTTCTTTGCATTATTCATACCTATATCAAGAACTGTTCTTGGTGATCGTGCGTTTTCCATTGCTAGACCTACATTTTGGAACTCCATTCCTGTGTATGTGCGCTCTGATCAGTGGCTTGTGTTTATTTCGTTCTCAACTTAAAAATTGTCTCTTTGAAACCGCTTATCCACCATCATAGGTTGCCTATCTGTCTTATGTTAAGGACTAATCTTCTGGATATTGACATGATTACGACTTGAATTTGGTGTGCCATCGGTCTATTCCTTGTGCATTAGACACCGGCACAATAGAAGTTAGTAATTGCAATTACAGTTATATCAATGCTTCAGGTCATTAGAAACTACAGATCACTGTCAGCACACTAATGTGATGTAACGGTACACAGTCTAGTGAGTAGCAATAAAAATAGAAACTGTTGATTTCGCAAAAGTATTTTGAAAAACTATTTTCAAAAGTATTTTCAAAATACTATTTTATTTTGTATTTTCAAAAGTATTTTCAAAATACTTTTGAAAAGTATTTTGCCCATCACTGACGCATGCATATGTATAAGTTGAGAAAGCGGCAACAAAGGCAAGAGATGTGTAATTTCACAGAGGGTAAGCCATTCATCGGAACCAGCAGAGGTGGAATACCATAATTATTCTGCCCCATACAAATGACATGTAACGGAATCTGTAGGAATGCCCTATATCGCCCCATGACATTCCCCTAACAACAGACCACCCCGTGACATTTCCCTAACCATAGATCACCCCATGACGTTCCCCTAACCAAAGTAACCATAGACCACCCCATGACATTCCATAACCATACATAGAACACCCCATGACATACCTGTACCCCAAAGCAGAAGTACCCTGGCCGACCTGATCCTCTCAATGCTAACCTGATTGTGACTGGCTTTGGGGTTCTATGGGTTGCCGCCTAATGCGTGACACCCCGGCAATAGATGTTGCCAATTAATAACCAGTAATACTAGGTCCCTGGGTTTGAACCATGGCCCTCTGGAGTCCTCTTCGTGTAAAAGGCTGCGCGCTCTAACCAGCTGGCCAAGTTATCTAAAAACCAAGCATCAGTCGATGGCGCTGAGCAATTGTGAGTGAAGGACTTTCTCAAGGTCCCTGCACAGTAACCGTCTCAGGGAAAGAGGCTCGAACCCGTACTCTCTACATTACAAGTCGAACGCTCAAACCAATCAGCTACCGTGCCCCACCAGCCAGAAAACAGAAAAGACCATGAATAGTAGGGTGAGCAAAATCGCTACAATTGGCACCCAGGGATGGGCAAATTATTAGGAAAAATGTAATTGAATTACAAATTACAAATTACTTTGGGACAGGAAAAATATAAAATATAAAATACATGGGAAAATGTAAATGAATTACAAATTAAGCTTATAAGTTACTTTGGGACATGAAAAAATATAAAATATATGGAAAAATGTAATTGAATTACAAATTACAAATTATAAATGACAGAATTTCAAGTAATTTCAATTGCATAATTTCAATTACTGCCCATCCCTGTTGCCACCCTCATCAGCCCAAGTCTTCCTCAGTATTACCAAAACAAGGCACGGTAAAATCCAACATTAAACTGGTAGCCTGCCACGCACAAAGATAACAGCGTGCCTGATAGAACTTGAGATCAGTCTTTATTCCTCATCGCAAGCAAAACAAGCATGCAGACTTGTGTGGTCTTATGGCATGGGATGATCCCATTCCCGATCTATAGAGATATATGATCAGAGAGAAGGAAGTAAACCAGCGATGAACAGTCACCATGCACCGGCAGTAGCTATCGGAAAACAACAACTCCACGTCTTCTATCAGATGCTAAACTGCGCAAGATTAGATCTTACATCGCATTCGACTCCTATAGATTATTTCCATGTATACAACGGTTTTTCCTTCGCTGGGATATTCTGCAGATATTTACGCTACACTGCGTGCCAAAAAAAAGAAACCGGTATACATCAATGCCATTTTGATAAATGAATGCTGCGCTGTAACCAGATCAGGGTGCTGGTGTTCAGTTACACCATTGTACCGTTACACTATCGACGATAAATTTTGAATCAATCTGTTGTTCTTTGTTCATTAGATAGGACTACTGGTGTCCTTTAACACTTTAATGACGAGCGGCATTGCTTTCCCAGTGCCTTTTAGTACACTCTCATCATTAAAGTGTTAAGTTACCAGATAAACCTCGACACGGAAAGAATGGTGGTTATGATAACGCACTACACTGAAGAAATTAAATGAAATGTGATTCAACAATGTTACAAAATGATCAATTACATTACCAGTACATTTTACTTTAAAGCTGACATATTTACTACAGTTTCTTGCAAATGAAAAATTATTTGCAGGGTCCCATAAGTTCAAAAGACGAAGATGTTCAAACGCTGCCCAAAGCACCACATTACATTGCAAGCAAGTTAAATTCTTAACTTCAAGACTATCTACTCAGGAACGCTCCCAGCCCAACCCCGGTCATACAGTACAGTCTTAAGGCTAGAAAGGAACAGAGCAGAGGCATTAGGTGCAATACCACAGGAACACGGGCGTAGCCAGGAAAAATTTCTGAGGTAGTTTTAAGTTTTCGGGGGTTTCCATTGAAAATGGTCGTATTTTTTACACATTTTAGTTTTTAATAACAGCAATGCATTCATTTGGGGGGGGTTGAACCCGTAAAACCACCCACTAAATACGACACAGGAGAGCCCTAAATAAAGCAGAGAAAGCCGCAAGCAACCGCACGGAATGGAGAAATCTTGTCGCCCAATGTTCTGAGAGAGAGAGAGAGAGAGAGAGAACCAGAGAGAAAGAGAGAGAGAGGAGAGCCACAGAGACTAACACATAAACTTACATGCAGCCTGGATAATTCCACGCCTGCTCTTCACGGATCTCGGCTGGTTGTTCGGAAGACTGTTCCACGCATGGCACTCACACCAAAACTTGTCCGGAGTGTGATATTCGTCGACCTCCTCCTTCGTTATCTCTATGCTCGTTTCGACCCGTTTCTCCAGCGTTTCTTCGTCTATAGACTCGACGTTAGTGTGCTTCATCGGGTCAATCCACTGCCCGGCACACATGAAGATGATCTGCATGGCGGGCGAGGCCTTGCACGTTATCGTCAGCGGTTTGCTTTTTATTATGAAGTAAAGTTCGTTTGGTTCCTGAAGGAAGATCGGAAGACCCTCGCTGGTTCCTGGTGCATTTCTCTGGTGTTGACGAAAAACATCTAACAACGACAAGATTAAACTATTGTTATTATCTGGGATGGTAATTTATATTAATACCTGTACTGGTACAGTGTAGTGGGTAATTTACCGTAATTGTGTGCACGACAATACCATTCAAATATTCAGATACATACATATATCCATGCATATCTACTTTCATTATAAATACATGCACATATATGTACATACATATGTACATATATACACACACACATACATACATAAGTATACACAAACACCCATACAAGCATACCTACATGCATATGTACCTATATGCATACATACACACATATACATATATGCACACATATATACATACATACATACATATATACATGCATTCATATATAAATACATACAACATCATACATAAATACATACATACATACATACAGACATACAAACATACAGACATACATACATACATACATAAATACATACATACATATATACATACATACATACATACATACATACGCATCCATCCCTCTACAATTGCACTCGCATCTATCTATCTATCTACCTGTAGAGTGATTGACAGGACATATAGATGAAGGCTTTTCAATGAGCCCATGATTCCCGCAATACACCGGGCAGCCAATGCTGCATAACAATCTGCCAGGGATCGGACACCAGACCTCATCCACTAAACACTTAAATTACATCCATCTAAGCCCCACAGTCCATCCACAGACCCACTAGACATAAACTAATATATATGGCTCTCCACATCCAGTATATACCCACAGCCAAGTTCATTTCGTCTGCTACAGCCCAGCGGGGAAGATATTCACCCTCGGGGTCGTGGAACCATGACGAGGCCCATCAATCCAGATCTGTCCCAATTCCTTTCAATTTGTAATTGATTATAGACTGACCGCAAAGTCAGAAGTACTAGTGACTACCCTGTGATCTTCCGATCCCACTATACGCTATATTAGTCTCAAAGCCTGTAATTACAAGGCCATGCCACCCAGGCAGGCATTTCAAATCAAAATTCAATTATTAGAAATAAGCCACCAAGGAATGAATGTCGTGTGTGCAATGAGGAAAACGTCATTTAATATGATTTTGAGTTTCGTGGCTTCCAGCCTGATTAGGTAAAGATATGGGGGGGGGCCTAATCCAGTTATGTTATGCCATAGTTAACAATCAAACCATGGACCTTCAGGCGTCTGTTTTCAGCCTAGGTAACAGATGTAGGCTACAGCATGCATAACGATACCAAAAGTCTCCTTATTTTGTGAAAGCGTTCCTAAAGTTCAAGTCAACTTCCTACGAACTTGTTCTATAACTTTGTCGCATTTTAAACCAAATTGCTGCAAATCATGCCAACTGTTTTAGCATTTAAAGTCAAGTTTTTTTAAATTCAAGCAAATTTCTATGTAATGCAAGGCCAAATTTCTTGTAATCTATATCAAAATTCCTGTCAACCTACTGAATTCAAGCCAATTTGTCCAAGACTTAGCGTTAAGTTATCTATTACTTCAATACAACTTCCTTTTGTTTCACGCTAATTATCTGCTACTTCAAGATAAGTCGTCTATACTTCTAGCTAATTATCTGTAACTTCAAACCAACTTTCTTGTACTCCAATCTGTTACAACAATCCAACATTCTTATACTTCAGGATAGTTCTGTAACCTCAAGCCAATATTCTTGTATTCAAGCTAATTACCTGCTACTTCAAGCCATTTTTTTACTTCAAGCTAATATACCTGACACTTCAAGCTAATACTCCTGTACTTTAAGCTAATTATCTGTTATGTCAAGGCAGCCTTCTTTATTTCTTTTACTTTAAACTAATTGTCTATTACTTCCAAGTCAATTTTTTCACGTCAAAGTCAATTACAGGTCTGTCAATTCAGGCAAAGTTTCTTTTACCTCAGGCCGCCTTTCTATAATCAATTTTCAGGAACATTCGATTAACTTCAGCTTGACAAGCTGTTTTTTTTAACATAGAATTTTGGGTGGTTGTGAGAAAATTTATGAGATTTACATTTAAATTAACAAAAGCCACATCTCCAGACAGATCTCATCTGTAACATTCACCACTTCGCCTTGTGAATCAAATATTTTCTTTATCACGGTCAATCAGGGATCTCAAATCGACGAAACCTTCCTGCCCAGGAGAGAAATACATTAATGCTGGAGACGAAATAGATACCACCGAAAAAAGCAATAAAAACGGTTAATCCACGGCTCTGACATCGCATGGGGAAACCAATATCACCAGTTGGTCAGAGGCCTAGGTATCAACCAGTATTGTACATGCGGCTGCCAACGAACCACTCTCCCGTCAGTAGGGGCACTTGGAAAACATATGGGCAGAGCGGAAGTCGTGCTGGGAATATTAATTCAACTCCACAGGTTGTCCGTGTAGGCGAAGACCGGCCAAGTATTAATAGAAACGGAAGAAGTTCGAATTTCGATCATCTTCCGTGGATGAGGAAAACACGAATAAAAATACGATCCCAATTGATTATTAGCCAGAAGAATGTGCAGAAAAATACAACAAGCAAGAACTGTCAGAAAACATGAGCTTGTATGTAATAGGATCAAAGCAACAGTGACAAAAGCAGGAAAAACCTGACAGGTTTAGTTCACATAAACAATCACATTTACACGCACAGAAGGGAGCAGAAGAATCAGCTTTACAAATCGGATTTCATGCTTATCGTCAGCAATTTACGGAAACCTGAACAGGTTGAAATGCTGATCAGAGGAAAGATATCATCAGAACCTTCACAAAACTGTCAGTAGTCTACAGGCGGATATTCATCCGACGATTTTCCAGCCGTTCCGATTTTTCCAGTCCGCAAAGCAACGGAAGGAACAAAACCAAACCAAGCTACTGATTGCTTTGTCTGCGAGACAATAAACCTATTTACACGGTACATTAATAAAACGCCTTTATGACCCCATCCTGACTAATGGGAAAAGTGCAACAAAAGTAGAAAATGTGGAGTATGGAAGCATACACGGCAGAGCACAGCTCCGAGCACAACAGAGCAACGGATAAGTTCACCCACATTGTTTGTTTACAGTTTCTTTATTTAACCTCGGATCCACAATAAACCGGGTATTCATGCTCTGCTCCGATTCCTCCTCGTGACTCATCTCCATCTACACTTTCAGTCTGACCTATACGCTGTAACCATTAGATGAGAACAGAACATTAGACAGGCAGCACTATGAGAAGGAGGTGTTCTAATAACTATGTATACATGGGCGTATTTAGGGGAGGGTTTTACGGGTTCAAACCCCTCTCCCCCCAATAAATTGCCGAAATGTTTTTCCTATGCAATCATATGCAAAATTTAAAAAAAAACTGAACTTTTTCTACCATTTCGAATGGAAACCCCCGAAAACTTAAACCCTGTGAAATTTGTTTCTGGCTACACCCCTGTATGTATATGAATATAACCTTGAATGGATGAATGAATGAATGAATGAATTAATTAATTAATTAATATGAGATTTACGTGCTAGGCAGACGTCAATACTTGAATAAGTTATATTTCGCTACAATGACCCCATCCTGACTAATGGGAAAAGTGCAACAAAAGTAGAAAATGTGGAGTATGGAAGCATACACGGCAGAGCACAGCTCCGAGCACAACAGAGCAACGGATAAGTTCACCCACATTGTTTGTTTACAGTTTCTTTATTTAACCTCGGATCCACAATAAACCGGGTATTCATGCTCTGCTCCGATTCCTCCTCGTGACTCATCTCCATCTACACTTTCAGTCTGACCTATACGCTGTAACCATTAGATGAGAACAGAACATTAGACAGGCAGCACTATGAGAAGGAGGTGTTCTAATAACTATGTATACATGGGCGTATTTAGGGGAGGGTTTTACGGGTTCAAACCCCTCTCCCCCCAATAAATTGCCGAAATGTTTTTCCTATGCAATCATATGCAAAATTTAAAAAAAAACTGAACTTTTTCTACCATTTCGAATGGAAACCCCCGAAAACTTAAACCCTGTGAAATTTGTTTCTGGCTACACCCCTGTATGTATATGAATATAACCTTGAATGGATGAATGAATGAATGAATGAATGAATTAATTAATTAATATGAGATTTATTGCTAGGCAGACGTCAATACTTGAATAAGAGGCATTTTAAATTAAATTAAATCCTTAAATAAGTTGGTTCTGTTAAATGTCCTGTTAGAACTTAGGCTTAATAAAGTAATCCTCAACACACAATTTACACAAGACTTTGCATACAAGCAGTTTCTTAGAATTCTTTTACAGAGGCCACAACTGACTTCCTTCGAACATCTTTGTCAGACTTTAACAAGACATCAGCTAATGTTTTCTGCACACGGTTTTATAGTCCCTAGAAGTTAATCGATAAGATTACGCTAGATTAGAGGTAAATCAAGAGAGATTAGATAAGAACAGAGAAGAAGAAGAAGAAGTGCAGTCCCTTAGCCAGCCCTCGTATGCCGAGGCTAAGAAACATGAAGTCGCTAGCACTTCATGCCCATAGCTGCCTCAGGGTTAGCTCTTCTTCTTCTTCTTCTGCTACCCAAGGTATAGATACAGCACTTACCTTCTTCGGCCTGAGCCACTTGAACCCAAAGCGCCAACAGGTGAGAACAGAGTGTCAGAAGGATGCTGGAGAACTCCATGGCTATCTTTTAAAGACAGGTGTGCAAAGTTCCATCATAGGTCGTCACCTGAGTAGAAGTCTGCAACAATGCCTTTGTCTCGCCTGTAATCAAACACCACCCGATATATCAACTGCACAGGAACAAACAAAGCAGCAGAGAACAAACACTGTAAATCTTAATCCTAACTATTACCTCAGGAGTTCGGTAACACATAAACAGCTAAGTTGAAGAAAAACCAGCTGATTCAGAGGCACCAGTTAAAAACAGAATCGGTTAGATTAAGTTTTGTTCCAAATCCAGTAAACTATAATTGTTATTATGCATTTATTAAGCGCCACTATAAATTGACCAAGCATCAATTGATGGCACTGAGCAATTGTGAGTGAACGACTTGCTCAAGGTCCCTATACAGTAACCATCTCAGGGGAGAGGGCTTGAACCTGTACTCTCCACGCTGCAAAGCGAGCGCCCTAACCAAGTAAACTAGAGCCTAAAACAAATGAGAAAAATCATATCAACTCCCATCACTTGTTGCCTCTGTCAGGCAGATGCATACTCCATCAAATAGCTTTCCCAAACAATCAATCTTGATCATTCCCGCTAATCTCCTCCTAACCCCATATCAGGGACGGGCAAATTACTCCAAAAAGTAATTAAATTACAAATTGCTAGGGACGAGTAATTGAATTTCAAATTACAAAATACAGGGGGGGGGCAATGAATTACAAATTAGGTAATTTCGATTATGTAATTTTAATTACTGCCCGTCCATGCCCCAAATAAAAAACTCAATGTGTCATGATCTGTCATTTCATCTATCAGTAAATGGTATATTCAGCTACATCACACTAGAGGTTATAGTATTAGAAATCTTCTGCTGACTAAGATAGTCAGAACCACGTGATTTTTTAATATGAAACCTTAGAAATTCTGTAATTAATGAAGAACACATCTTTTCCAAATTCCTGTTCACCAACTGTTTAACAGCATTTATTGACACCTCAATACAAATGATTTATTCTGTTCTCTGCTTGTTAACTAGAGCAGTCACACAGTTCTTTGCTGCTATTATCTTCTTTAACCAAAATGTCCATTATATATAAGAAAATTAGCTGTTTTCTCTTAACCCTAGATTCCAAGCTACACAACACATCTACCCATTTGCTGTATAAATGTCTTGTTACATTACATCACAACTTGTGCAGATATCCATAAATCACAAGGTGATAAATCTGATTCTGCCTGTTTGCTTCAGGCCTCCTAGAAAAAGAAAAGCAGCCTTTTATCTAGCCCTTAGAGGCAGCCATGGCCCATGGGTAAACTGTTAGGGACTTCATTTTTCTTATATATGAGGGTGGGTGGCCAGCCCTCTCCTTTGCCATCTAATCTTCCCACTGACAGTGTATGGTGAATGTATTCAATATAGTTGGCTAAGTGGTGGAAGCAAATCCGAAGCAAATTTCTGCCCTGGAAGGGAATTGAACTCTTGACCTTCTGATTGATAGTACAGCACACTAACCACAAGAATATCAACACCCTGTATGTTCTGCTGTAGATCTGCTAATTTAAGCTTGAGCTGTTTGATAAGGTTTCTTTGAAAGTTGCCAGCAGCTGAAGTAGAGAAAGTACCAAAGGAGCTTATAACAAACAGCGACTTTGTGAGATATTAAAAATGTGCTAAATAAAGTGTCTTGATACCTGCATATATACAAAAGATAAAAATAATGAGTCGAGACTGATAAATGAGGAACTACAGAATGACCATTGTTATGCATAGCAGATATGTGTCATCATCATCATCATCATCATCACTTTCTGACGCCAGACATTTGGCGCCGATGTGTACGAATAAATGATCTCCATTGTACTCGGTCATTTGTCAAGTGAATTGCTCCCCTTAGCGTTAGTCCAAGTGATGTGATGTCCTGGTTTATATAATCCATCCAGTGTAGTTTTGATCTGCCTTTGTTTCTTTTTCCTTGGATATGTCTATGGATGAGAAATAATTGACTTCGGGTACAGGCTGGCTTTGTTCTCTCTTTACACCCAAATGCACACCTTGTCAGTCCAAAGCATCTCAACCAGGAATTAAATTGCACTACATTCACGCTGTTCTTCTCGCTACACGAAAAGTGCCTTGGAAGAAATTCTAATCCATCAGACACCGTTGGCCAAAAAAATCATTCCAAAAATTACTTCCCGCATGTATACAAATGAGGCCGCCCGGAAAGAACCAATATTTTTCTGCCGAGATATGCCAGATAGCAGAAACTGGAGCTCGTACAAATGTCTGCCCACAGCTGGACCCAATTCCTCCAGGAAAATATTCCAAAAGTAATATGGCATTACGAGCATCACTCGCACTTACACATCATCATCAAACTCAAGCTCATCTAAGACGGAGACCCAGCAAAGCGAGAAGTAGCAGTTCTCAACGTGAAAGGAAGAACTGTATAGTGCATATGGTTCAAATACACCAGCAACGGGATGATTGCGATTCCTGTCGATACACATTATCTTTCCAAGACTAATGAAAAAGAAATATGAGTCACTGAAATGGACCAAACACCCTGACTGTTGCGGACTTGATCTGATATAGCCCTGGCGACTAAACCAGTCTCCTTGACACAGCTTTTGAATGGTGATTAAAAGTTACTAACATTTACATTACAGTCATAAAATCCAAGCTATTGAACATTTTGGGGGTAAATATAAGTGTAAATACCCAAAATATCTCAGTGTAACACAGAAGCTATATCAGAGGTATCCCTAATGTAGCTTTGGTGTTAAGCACCATGTTATTAATCGTTGATTAACCAGCTTAACCTGGTCAG
>JACEVL010000379.1:600000-602500 GCA_020284085.1 Aporrectodea caliginosa | reverse complement strand
TCTAATGATCTTTGTTATTATAATTGTATACACAGTGTCGTTAAACTGAAACTTACGTGTTCCGATCACGAAGGAAAAATCACCGGAAGCGAAAATAGGTAATCAATGGTTTACCCCAAAGTTACTGATGCTAAAAGTGATGACAAAATTAATCAACCTCTTTCCGTATTATAGTTTCTCGTCGCTTTGCCAACCACACAAAGCGGACCGCAAGCCAGCCGTGAAGATCATAGGTAGGGCAGCGTGGCCTAAAGAATACCACGTGCTTATAATCACTCAACTGGCCTGATTTTCGCTGTAACCCAAGACGGAAGCCAGATGTACAAGGAGTGCCTATGCTTGTCAGTGGACAAATTACAGTAATTAACTAAAGGCGAAAGAGAAGTAAGGAATAGCCTTGCTACCTATTGCTTTTCCTTGTCATACGCTTGGCTCGAATACGGACCTTCACAGTAAATCAAAACCACGATTCGATTACAAAACAGACGGCAACAGTTTTTCTTTTCGTGAAACTGACAGCAGCGTGTTCACACCCTATGGCTACCATAGATGTCCTTCGAGAGAAGAAGGAGAAGAGCAGTCCCTGAAGCTAACCCTGAGGCAGCCATTTAATTAAAGTGTTAGCTATTTCACTTTCTTAGAGGCATATGAGGGCGGGTCCTTTCCCTCGCCGTCTCATCTTCCCACCAACAGTGTACGGTCAGTGTACTCATTATAGCTGAGTTGACTAGGGGACATCGCACGCGGAGCAGAAATCTCGAACAAAATTTCTTCCCTGGTGGGATTTGAACCCGGACCTCTCGATTGACAGTCCAGCGCAGCTAACCACTACACTACCAAGCATCAGGCTGTAGGTTGGGAGATTACTTATTAATTACACTAATTAATCCTGTTTTAATAATCGGACCCTATATGTTTTCATACTCATGGACACATGCATTTACCTTAAGATTTCTTCACTTCACCCTAACGAACATTTGGCTACGACCCTTCTTGACCTCAAGCTAAAGGGCATAAACAGCCGACTATAACCCCACCAGTAACATTTTGCTGAACTAGGTCATAAATTTATGTTCTGCGACGAATAGGCTATATGCTAGAATATTCATCGTTTCATATTCTGTAGATATTTGTGTTAAGCCTATCTGTCTCCTGTATGACTGTAGTCATATCCTAATGTAACGTTTGGCAGTAGGATGCGTAAACCGGGAGAAATTCACTCTAAACAAATCGAGTGAACACATTTGCTTGTGTGTAAAGTCAATTTGTCATAGGTGGACCAAAATAGAAGCGTAAACCGAACTCACTGGGATAACAAACTTTAAACAAAGAGAATAATGAAATACAATAAAATCCGTCAGGTCGGCTCTGCCTTGTCTCTCACCAACATTGTCTCGCTCACAAAAATGACTAAGTTCCCAGACGGCCGTATTCAATGGATTTTCCATACGAGGGAACCATGCAGCATGCCTCAATGGGGAACTCTGTGAGCAGTTCCTTTAAGCGGCGATAGGCGTCGCCAGTATCTGATGGTATCAAACTTTAGACAACTTTAGCGTAAATAAACCATAGACATCATATATTAAATGTAAAATGTCTATGAAATAAACCTACAGCACAACAGAGCACACATTTTACCTAGAGTAGCCAAACTGTATCCCATCCTGGCGCCACCTATAGCAGCCAATTTTACAGAGTCCCCCATTGTGCGTGTCACTGGTGGCTAGTGATAGCCAGCAATGTGGGCCCAGAGAATGCGATTATCAGTGTTGAGAATCTACCCAAGATGATGCTAAGATAGGGTCCTCCATTCAGAGGGTCGTCAAGAATTCTGGAGGCACCACAGAGGCTCTTTAAGTCAGGCTACTGCGGTAATGATTCTATTTAATGGAGATTGGAGAATCCCTTTTAGCAGACATGTATGCAGTACATTTGAGAGATCGAGATGGTAAATATCAAGATCCTTTCACTCAATATCGGGTAAATATAATGACAGTAGGCCTACATTTAGCCCACACTAGGGCAAGCATCAAGATTGCTCCCCAAGATAATAGTCATTTTTGACATTGGATTACTCATTCACGATTTTGCGCAATGGTTATCGTGCTGGACTGTCAACCGAGAGGTTGGGGTTCAAATCTCCGCCAAAAGCAAAGATTTTTCTCGAGATACTTGCTTCTACTTTTCTCCGGAATGTCAGTCTCCTCCTTCTCCTTCTCTAGTCGATCCACCTTCTTTCTCTTCCTCCTACTTCTGTGTTGTCCTTCTGCACCTTCATCTGCGCTCTCAACTCAGCTACAATGAGTACACTGACCGTAAAATATCGGTGGGTAGATCAGACGGCGAGGGGAGGACTGGCCACCCGCCATCATATCGCCGAGGCTAAGAAAATGAAGTCGCTAATGCTTCATACTAATTGTCTGCTGCCTCAGGAGCTACCTTAAGGAACTGCTCTTCTTCTTCTTCTTTTTCTTCTTCTTCTTCTTCTTTTCTTCTTCTT
>JACEVL010000379.1:547500-595000 GCA_020284085.1 Aporrectodea caliginosa | reverse complement strand
AGTAGTCATTTTGTTTCGTCTGGAATGTATTAACATTAGATTTCGACCTGCTTTCGAGTACGTTGGTAATCTGTAAAATTTTCGCCCCAGGTTGTTTTGGACGACTAAAACACTGGTACCGATATTAGGCCTACTACTTAACAGTATTAATGATAACAAAAGTGTAGAGTCTGTCTTCCGAAGCACTTTCTCCTTATCCGAACTTGACACGATTTACCCAACCCAGGCATTTTATTTATCTGGAGCTTTTTTAAGTCCCGAGGGATCGCATCTACTTCGGGAAAATAAAAAAACGACAATAATAACATGAATTTTGATAGCCACTCAGCGCCTCAACGCAGATGTCTTTCAGCGACCATTCCGAGGCAGATAACAACGAGAATTGGCCAATCCAGAGCAATGTACAATAAACTTTTTTAAATCCTGAGGGATCCTTTCTGCCCCAGATAGCAGGAATAGTGACAGCAGTAGATGAAGTAGTGGTAGTTGTGGTATTAGTAGTACCGTAGTAAGTAGTAACAGTAGTAATAAATAAATAATACTAATAATAATTAAAATTAATAAAAAATAATAATAAAATTGATAATAATAGTTACTAAAAATAATTATTATCACTGTAATGATAATACATAATTTTTATGATACCGATAATAATAATAAGAATATAATAATGACAATAATAATAATGAACAGCAATAATATTAATGAATAGGTTGCAAATAATAACATTATAGCATCTTTTAAATGCCTGACAAAAGTATTCTTGCTGGCCCTAAAGATCTCAATAGCAATCAAAAGCCTGGAGAACTCAATTGTCATTATATCACCACCTGGCAATTAGAATCATCCTCTGCCTCGGTTCAAATCAGGTATACAAGCACTTATAGATTCTTTCCCGCTGACGTAAACACCAGAAGAAGTCTTTCTTCATTCTATCATTGCTACTCTTCAGTTTGTTTCTGTAACCTTTCTTCCCGGACTAAAGCAAAAAAAGGGAACAGAGAGAAAAAGAAAAACTACTCAGGTAATCCACTTGTATCGGTTTACTGCTGCGGCCATGAATAAGCTCAGCGCTCGTGAATATATATATTCACACACACACACACACACACACACACACACACACACACACACACACACATATAAAAGTGAGAGACAGACAGAGACAGACAGACAGACAGACAGAGACAGACAGAGACGAGACACAGAGACAGAGACAGAGACAGAGAGAGAGATACAGACAGACAGACAGACAGATGATGACAGACAGAGACAGAGTATAGAGAGACAGAGACAGAGAGAGACAGAGAGAGAGAGACAGAGAGACAGAGAGAGAGAACAGAGAGAGAGAGAGAGAGAGAGACAGAGACAGACAGACAGACAGACAGAGACAGACAGACAGAGAGAAGAGAGAGACAGAGAGAGAGAGAGAGAGAGAGAGAGAGACAGAGAGACAGACAGACAGAGAGGCAGACAGACAGAGACACAGAGAGAGAGAGAGAGAGAGAGCATGGTGCTTTGCGATTAGCTTTAGAGTAGCGCTTTTGAAATTTTAAGTTTACGATTACGATTACGAAACAGACTAAAGAAGGAGGAGGGAACTCTTATGCACCACAAGAGTCATTTATTTCCCAGGTGCAAATCTACGGCGGGTATTTAATGGTCATCCCTGACAGGCATGACCCACACGTGGATTCGCCCACCAGGGGGCTTCCTGTTCGGCCAGAGAGAATGGGGGAGTAGGGGGAAAGCTGGCTGACTCAGATTCTCTTTCCGTCGGACCTTATTGCCTTCGCTTATATAATGAACTGCCTGACTACATCGGACTGGGCTTTATCGCGGGAGAGTAATTGGCAAAATGATCCACCACTACAAGGTTTCTATTATAGCAGGGGTCAACCTTATACCCCGGCAGCTGGACGGAATGCCTTGGGTAAGGAAACATAAAGGATATACTTATCACCACGTAGGGCTTTATTAAAATAGCAGGGCACATTACCCGCGTGGCCCCTTCTTTCATCAGAGTTAGTGAAACTCATTGCATCTGATGTTAATCAAAAGCAGTAGGCCCAAGACTTTGTTCTTCCCGTCAACTCAAATTACTGTCTTACATATTCAACCCTATTCATTCACTCATCCATCCATTCATCCATTCATTTATCCGTTCATTCATCCATCCATTCATTCGTTCGTTCATTCATTCATTCATTTATTCATTCATTCATTCATTCATTCATTCAGCTGTTCGTTCCGTCATCAATAATATAGAAATGAATGAATGGATTCATCCATTCATCCATCCATTCATTCATCCATTCATCCGTTCGTTCATTCATTCATCCGTTCATTCATTCATTCATTCATTCAGCCATTCATTCGTCCATTCATCTGTTCATCATCCTTTCTTCCCGAACAAATAAATAAAAAGAGAACAGTGAATTTTAAGCAGAAAACGCAGTTGATTCTCTTATTCGCTAGTTCACTCATTCTTTCGTTCATTCATTCGTTCATTCGTTCAAAAACTGGCGGCTAAACATGTTACATTCTGCCACCTGAACAGCAGCATTGACTGAAACCAAACACGGTAACTTATACATCACACAACATATATATGCCGCATTGTTTCTCTTCTTTCACAGCGCAACACGGTACCTTCGCTATTGTTATCGCCTTCATTTCTATACAGTTGCAAATCTGCGACATAATATGCCACGCTTCTCCGTCCTCTACTCTCTCTGCCTCTCTTAGCAGACCATTCTAATCTGAAAAGACCATTCTAATCGATCGCATATTGTTCTACCGGTTCGGGAAAAACGTCTGAGGAGTTTTCTTGACGATGTCTATAGAAATGTGCACTTAGTACGTTGACGGTCGGGGACGCATGGATGAAAGAAGGTAGAACGGCCTCCAATGGCTGTTTCTAAAAATAGTTCTATGAATAGAACTAGAGATCCAGTGAATTAAAACTGTCAATAAATATACCACCTGCAGAAGCGCACCTCTGCGGTTCAGTTGTACTATAGGAGAGACGGTAACACCACGTCGGTTATTGACAGCACTGCACAGTAGGGGACACAGAGAATGTGTTCGATAGCGAAAAGAATCTCTTGTTTCACACGCTTGCTGCAATGCTTTCATTTGCACACTCGAAGGCGCCTGTCACTTCATTGGTATGAAGTGACAGCGACTTCATTTTCTTAGCCCCGGCTCTCCCTAGCCAACTATAGGCCTATATAAATAGCCTATGGAGTGAGCTGAATCTACACTGTCGGTGGGAAGATGAAACGGCAAAGGAGAGGACAGGCGACCATGCAGGTCCATCTTAAGTTGATCTTGACAATGAAAGTCCATCTGTGCCAAGGCTAACAAAAGAGATCTTTGCAAGTCCATACTGACCACATATCTTGACCATTAAGTCCATCTTGACCAAGCAAATCCGTATTGACCATACAAATCCATCTTGACCATACAAATCCATCTTGACCATACAAATCCATCTTGACCATACAAATCCATCTTGACCAAGACCAAAAATCCATCTTGACCTTGCATGCACGCAAACAACAGCAGCCAGCACATTCCTATAGCCATCTCAAATTAGACATTTTAAAGTTGCGCTTCCCTATAGGGACCTATAACATCAAGCTGTATTAATTTTTGCGTTGACTATATCGTGCTTCGTCGGTCGGCTCTCAATATCTTGACCAACATCCATATTATCACAGATAACACGCCTTAAGGTCAGACAAACCGACGTCGATCGGTTTCCATCGTCATTTCTGATTTTATCTCGTCATAAGCCACTCATCATCTGCTCCATAAGCAAGACCTGGCTTTCAAAGCCGCCAACACCAATGAGAACTTATATAACTAATAAAAAGCATGTGGCTGGCCGCCCGACAGTCTGACAGCTGTCTGCAACATTGTGCACAAAATGTGGCGTTCAAGTATTAAATCCTTTGCAATTCGCAGGACCACCATAGAAGGTGGTAAATGTGTTTCCGTCAGTTTTATTACAATTTCCAGTGATTTATAAAATAAACGAAACAAAAACTGTAATGGCCGCTGGCGATGCCAGGCAGCAGTTGGTTGATGTTCATCAGGGCAGTTGGAGGCCATGGATGTCGACGGTATACAGTTATGACAGTTGAAATATGCGGAAGGATATCCATATGGTAAAAATGCGGAAGGATATCCATATGGTAATCAAACTGCAATGACGGGAAACATACAGCAGACAACCAGTCTCGTCTGAGCCAGAATGTTTGGTTGAAATGTTAAAGGAAATGCACGTATGGGCGCCAAGTCAAATCTAATGAAAAAGCGGCCTGCATAACACTCATAGGCCTACTGACTTAATGCAGATATTAAGAAAGCCATATGGGTCACTTTCAGATTCTGGGAACTGCATTCTTTTAATATTCGTTTAATAGCCTAATTCAAACTGACAAATTGGCCTGGGATATAATATAGGCCTATTATGTAGTAAGATTATATGATATATGCCTAGTAGTAACAGATGATAACAGTTTAACAGCAGTCGAGTTTAACTGTAATTTACAATGAAACCTAAGGCTACATGTAATTAGCCTATATTCTTATTCTACTTTTGTAATTTTAAAGCAATTATTTATTAATCTTCAGTTTCATGACGACCTATTTTTATGTCAATAGGGGGAAAATTTGACAACAAGGATCCATAGTTTAACGTCAACATCTTAATGGCAACAAATGTCCTTAACGGTCGAAAGAAATTATTTTTGAACAGTGCTCACCGTTCCTCTGGCATAATACAACTTGTTTATATAAATAATGGCGTTCTATCAATTGGTGATTTAATCGCGATTGACGAATATATATAGTTTGAGGTGGAAGCGTTTTAAAGGTGTCCCGTTGAGGTTTTCAATGTTTGACAGTTGTTTACAAACATCTCAAAAATGGCTGCCAAAATCCGTTGTCTTAATTACGATTGCGTCGTATATGGCTGGATTCCAACAGTTTAACATCTTATGGATATCAAAGGCTGACGTCTTCAACATATGATTCTTTTTACTCTTCTACTGTTAACTGGCAATAATACAATAGGCCTATATATGCATAAGCTTAGGTTTGGATGCATCCTCAATTTAACGGCATTCCAACCATTTCAACGACAAATCTTAATTTTTGCCATAATACAGCTTAAAGGCCGTTGACGTACATATATAACGGCCTATAGGCTATAGCCGCATTGGGCATAACACACTTTTTTCATGGAGTTTAGTCGAGAAGTACCGAATACATAGATTCAGGCTGAAGCCGTTTAAAGGTGTCCAATTGAGGTTTCTATTAGCGGTGTTAAGGCTGTCTGTTCTGTTAGTAGTTAAGATTTATGCCTTCTGTCATTTGTCATAAATGGATAATTCCAACAGTTTAAATCTTATGGTTGCGGCCATTGTCAACCGGATTGTTTTCAATAAACGAAAATAGGCCCATATTATTATTATTGGATGGATATTCCAACATTTGAACATTTTTGCCATTATTGACGTAGATATATTAAAAAACCAAAGTTTTCACCATCCAATGGGAACGTGCAGATATATTAACACTGTAACGACGAGCTGCGTGGTATATCAGCGATGATTAGGGTCGCCCTCCTTCTTTATCCAACTTTGGACAGGCGCAATCAGAGTACGGGCAGTGGCCGAGTTCTTACATCATAAGTTACATGGGAAGTTAGCTGCTGACCTACTGCCCCCATTTAAAACTGTAGTATATTCTCTACGTCCACGTAAACATGCCAGAATTCTACCTGTTGCAGACAGTCTGGCACGCAACACATTTATTATTAGGATGAATTATTCGCGATTATATACTTCATAATGTACACAACAAAGTTCGGTTAGCAATTGGATCAATAAAGGATATACCTACTTACTTACTTACTTACATATCAAAGATCCAACTGGACACCTTTAAATCCTGCTATCTAATATCTATATTATCCTATATAGCCTATCAATACGGCGGTGATCTCAACGTGTGAAATACTGACCTTTACAGTGTAGAACTATTATAATTATGCCATACGAATAGTGAGAACTGTTTAAATAGCCTAATTTCTGCGTATGTCAACGACCTTTATTGCAATATTTATAATTATAAGTCGTCTAACTATTGGATCCTGTAAGGCTGTACAGGGTTGCAGAGTCGTCGCGAAAATCGTGAGCTGGGCTTCTTTTCAATGCGCTCGCGACTGAAAATTTCGTCCACGCTTGTACTCTATCGCTTTGCCTCGTACTCTATCGGTTTGTCTCGTACTCTATCGGTTTGCCTCGTACTCTATCGGTTTGCCTCGTACTCTATCGGTTTGCCTCGTACTCTATCGGTTTGCCTTTGTACTCTATCGGTTTGGCTTGTAGCCTTGTACTCTATCGGTTTGTTCGTACTCTATCGGTTTGCCTTGTACTCTATCGGTTTGCCTTGTACTCTATCGGTTTGCCTTGTACTCTATCGGTTTGCCTCGTACTCTATCGGTTTGCCTCGTACTCTATTGGTTTGCCTTGTACTCTATTGGTTTGCCGTTGTACTCTATCGGTTTGCCTTGTACTCTATCGGTTTGCCTTGTATACTCTATCGGTTTGGCCTGTACTCTATCGGTTTGCCTTGTACTCTATCGGTTTGCCTTTGTACTCTATCGGTTTGCCTTGTACTCTATCGGTTTGGCTTTGTACTCTATCGGGTTTGGCTTTGTACTCTATCGGTTTGCGTTGTACTCTATCGGTTTGCCGTGTACTCTATCGGTTTGCCTTGTACTCTATCGGTTTGCCTTGTACTCTATCGGTTTGCCTTGTACTCTATCGGTTTGCCTTGTACTCTATCGGTTTGCCTCGTACTCTATCGGTTTGGCTTGTACTCTATCGGTTTGCCTTGTACTCTATCGGTTTGCCTTGTACTCTATCGGTTTGCCTTGTACTCTATCGGTTTGGCTTGCACTCTATCGGTTTGCCTTGTACTCTATTGGTTTGCGTTGTACTCTATCGGTTTGCCGTGTACTCTATCGGTTTGCCTTGTACTCTATCGGCTTGCCTTATTGTACTCTATCGGTTTGTCCTTGTACTCTATCGGTTTGCCTTTGTACTCTATCGGTTTGCCTTGTACTCTATCGGTTTGCCTCCTGTACTCTATCGGTTTGGCTTGTACTCTATCGGTTTGCCTTGTACTCTCTATCGGTTTGCCTTGTACTCTATCGGTTTGCCGTGTACTCTATCGGTTTGCGTTGTACTCTATCGGTTTGCCTCGTACTCTATCGGTTTGTCTCTTGTACTCTATCGGTTTGCCTCGTACTCTATCGGTTTGACTCCTACTCTATCGGTTTGCCTTGTACTCTATCGGTTTGCCTTGTACTCTATCGGTTTCCTGGTACTCTATCGGTTTGCGTTGTACTCTATCGGTTTGCCGTGTACTCTATCGGTTTGCCTCGTACTCTATCGGTTTGCCTCGTACTCTATCGGTTTGCCACGTACTCTATCGGTTTGCCGCGTACTCTATCGCAGAGACGCCGACTTTTAGTAAAAGGTACTGGGGCAAGAATTTCTCCAGCTTCGGTTTCATTGTTTAATAGCTGCTTTTCAATAACTCGTTTCAATAACTCTTTTCAATAACTCTTTTTCAATAACTCTTTTCAATAACTCTTTCAATAACTCTTTTCAATAACGCTTTTCAATAACTCTTTTCAATAACTCTTTTCAATAACTCGTTTCAATAACTCTTTCAGTAACTCTTTTCAATAACTCTTTTCAATAACTCTTTTCAATAACTCTTTCAATAACTCTTTCAGTAACTCTTTTCAATAACTCTTTTTCAATAACTCTTTCAATAACTCTTTCAATAACTCTTTCAATAACTCTTTCAATAACTCTTTTCAATAACTCTTTTCAATAACTCTTTTCAATAACTCTTTTCAATAACTCTTTTCAATAACTCTTTTCAATAACTCTTTTCAATAACTCTTTTCAATAACTATTTTCAATAACTCTTTTCAATAACTCTTTTCAATAACTCTTTTCAATAACTCTTTTCAATAACTCTTTTCAATAACTCTTTCAATAACTCTTTTCAATAACTCTTTTCAATAACTCTTTTCAATAACTCTTTTCGATAACTCTTTTCAATAACTCTTTTCAATAACTCTTTTCAATAACTCTTTCAATAACTCTTTTCAATAACTCTTTTCAATAACTCTTTTCAATAACTCTTTCAATAACTCTTTTCAATAACTCTTTTCAATAACTCTTTTCAATAACTCTTTTCAATAACTCTTTTCAATAACTCTTTTCAATAACTCTTTTCAATAACTCTTTTCAATAACGCTTTTCAATAACTCTTTTCAATAACTCTTTTCAATAACTCTTTTCAATAACTCTTTCAATAACTCTTTTCAATCACTCTTTTCAATAACTCTTTTCAATAACTCTTTCAATAACTCTTTTCAATAACTCTTTTCAATAACTCTTTTCAATTACTCTTTTCAATAACTCTTTTCAATAACTCTTTTCAATAACTCTTTCTATAACTCTTTTCAATAACTCTTTTCAATAACTCTTTTCAATAACTCTTTTCAATAACTCTTTTCAATAACTCTTTCAATAACTCTTTTCAATAACTCTTTTCAATAACTCTTTTCAATAACTCTTTTCAATAACTCTTTTCAATAACTCTTTTCAATAACTCTTTTCAATAACTCTTTTCAATAACTCTTTTCAATAACTCTTTTCAATGACTCTTTCAATAACTCTTTTCAATAACTCTTTTCAATAACTCTTTTCAATAACTCTTTTCAATAACTCTTTTCAATAACTCTTTTCAATAACTCTTTCAGTAACTCTTTCAATAACTCTTTTCAATAACTCTTTCAATAACTCTTTCAATAACTCTTTTCAATAACTCTTTTCAATAACTCTTTTTCAATAACTCTTTTCAATAACTCTTTTCAATAACTCTTTCAATAACTCTTTCAATAACTCTTTTCAATAACTCTTTTCAATAACTCTTTTCAATAACTCTTTTCAATAACTCTTTTCAATAACTCTTTTCAATAACTCTTTTCAATAACTCTTTTCAATAACTCTTTTCAATAACTCTTTTCAATAACTCTTTTCAATAACTCTTTCAATAACTCTTTTCAATAACTCTTTTCAATAACTCTTTTCAATAACTCTTTTCAATAACTCTTTTCAATAACTCTTTCAATAACTCTTTTCAATAACTCTTTTCAATAACTCTTTTCAATAACTCTTTTCAATAACTCTTTTCAATAACTCTTTTCAATAACTCTTTTCAATAACTCTTTTCAATAACTCTTTTCAATAACTCTTTTCAATAACTCTTTTCAATAACTCTTTCAATAACTCTTTTCAATAACTCTTTTCAATAACTCTTTCAATAACTCTTTTCAATAACTCTTTTCAGTAACTCTTTTCAATAACTCTTTTCAATAACTCTTTCAATAACTCTTTTCAATAACTCTTTTCAATAACTCTTTTCAATAACTCTTTTCAATAACTCTTTTTCAATAACTCTTTTCAATAACTCTTTCAATAACTCT
Source organism: Aporrectodea caliginosa (assembly GCA_020284085.1). Lineage (NCBI taxonomy): Eukaryota > Metazoa > Annelida > Clitellata > Crassiclitellata > Lumbricidae > Aporrectodea > Aporrectodea caliginosa. The sequence goes on along the minus strand of JACEVL010000379.1, from coordinate 585,411 downwards.
TTTCAATAACTCTTTTCAATAACTCTTTCAATAACTCTTTTCAATAACTCTTTCAATAACTCTTTTCAATAACTCTTTTCAATAACTCTTTTCAATAACTCTTTTCAATAACTCTTTTCAATAACTCTTTTCAATAACTCTTTTCAATAACTCTTTTCAATAACTCTTTTCAATAACTCTTTCAATAACTCTTTTCAATAACTCTTTTCAATAACTCTTTTCAATAACTCTTTCAATAACTCTTTTCAATAACTCTTTTCAATAACTCTTTTCAATAACTCTTTTCAATAACTCTTTTCAATAACTCTTTTCAATAACTCTTTTCAATAACTCTTTTCAATAACTCTTTCAATAACTCTTTTCAATAACTCTTTTCAATAACTCTTTTCAATAACTCTTTTCAATAACTCTTTTCAATAACTCTTTCAATAACTCTTTTCAATAACTCTTTTCAATAACTCTTTTCAATAACTCTTTTCAATAACTCTTTTCAATAACTCTTTTCAATAACTCTTTTCAATAACTCTTTTCAATAACTCTTTTCAATAACTCTTTTCAATAACTCTTTTCAATAACTCTTTTTCAATAACTCTTTTCAATAACTCTTTTCAATAACTCTTTTCAATAACTCTTTTCAATAACTCTTTTCAATAACTCTTTTCAATAACTCTTTTCAATAACTCTTTTCAATAACTCTTTCAATAACTCTTTTCAATAACTCTTTTCAATAACTCTTTTCAATAACTCTTTCAATAACTCTTTTCAATAACTCTTTTCAATAACTCTTTTCAACAACTCTTTTCAATAACTCTTTTCAATGACTCTTTTCAATAACTCTTTTCAATAACTCTTTTCAATAACTCTTTTCAATAACTCTTTTCAATAACTCTTTCAATAACTCTTTTTCAATAACTCTTTTCAATAACTCTTTTCAATAACTCTTTTCAATAACTCTTTCAACCCTTTTCAATAACTCTTTTCAATAACTCTTTTCAATAACTCTTTTCAATAACTCTTTTCAATAACTCTTTTCAATAACTCTTTCAATAACTCTTTTCAATAACTCTTTCAATAACTCTTTTCAATAACTCTTTTCAATAACTCTTTTCAATAACTCTTTCAATAACTCTTTCAATAACTCTTTTCAATAACTCTTTTCAATAACTCTTTTCAATAACTCTTTTCAATAACTCTTTCAATAACTCTTTCAATAACTCTTTCAATAACTCTTTTCAATAACTCTTTTCAATAACTCTTTTCAATAACTCTTTCAATAACTCTTTTCAATAACTCTTTCAATAACTCTTTTCAATAACTCTTTTCAATAACTCTTTCAATAACTCTTTCAATAACTCTTTCCAATAACTCTTTTCAATAACTCTTTTCAATAACTCTTTCAATAACTCTTTTCAATAACTCTTTTCAATAACTCTTTCAATAACTCTTTTCAATAACTCTTTCAATAACTCTTTTCAATAACTCTTTTCAATAACTCTTTCAATAACTCTTTCAATAACTCTTTTCAATAACTCTTTTCAATAACTCTTTCAATAACTCTTTTCAATGCTCTTTTCAATAACTCTTTTCAATAACTCTTTTCAATAACTCTTTCAATAACTCTTTTCAATAACTCTTTTCAATAACTCTTTTTTCAATAACTCTTTTCAATAACTCTTTTCAATAACGCTTTCAATAACTCTTTTCAATGACTCTTTTCAATAACTCTTTCAATAACTCTTTTCAATAACTCTTTTCAATAACTCTTTTCAATAACTCTTTCAATAACTCTTTTCAATAACTCTTTCAATAACTCTTTTCAATAACTCTTTTCAATAACTCTTTTTTCAATAACTCTTTTCAATAACTCTTTTCAATCAACTCTTTTCAATAACTCTTTTCAATAACTCTTTCAATAACTCTTTCAATAACTCTTTTCAATAACTCTTTTCAATAACTCTTTTCAATAACTCTTTTTTTCAATAACTCTTTTCAATAACTCTTTTCAATAACTCTTTTCAATAACTCTTCTCAATAACTCTTTCAATAACTCTTTTCAATAACTCTTTTCAATAACTCTTTTCAATAACTCTTTTCAATAACTCTTTTCAATAACTCTTTTCAATAACTCTTTTCAATAACTCTTTCAATAACTCTTTTCAATAACTCTTTTCAATAACTCTTTTCAATAACTCTTTTCAATAACTCTTTCAATAACTCTTTCAATAACTCTTTCAATAACTCTTTCAATAACTGTTTTCAATAACTCTTTTCAATAACTCTTTCAATAACTCTTTTCAATAACTCTTTTCAATAACTCTTTCAATAACTCTTTTCAATAACTAACTTTTCAATAACTCTTTTCAATAACTCTTTTCAATAGCTCTTTTCAATAACTCTTTTCAATAACTCTTTTCAATAACTCTTTTCAATAACTCTTTTCAATAACTCTTTTCAATAACTCTTTCAATAACTCTTTTCAATAACTCTTTTCAATAACTCTTTTCAATAACTCTTTTCATAACTCTTTTCAATAACTCTTTTCAATAACTCTTTTCAATAACTCTTTTCAATAACTCTTTCAATAACTCTTTTCAATAACTCTTTTCAATAACTCTTTCAATAACTCTTTTCAATAACTCTTTTCAATAACTCTTTCAATAACTCTTTTCAATAACTCTTTCAATAACTCTTTTCAATAACTCTTTTCAATAACTCTTTTCAATAACTCTTTTCAATAACTCTTTCAATAACTCTTTTCAATAACTCTTTTCAATAACTCTTTTCAATAACTCTTTTCAATAACTCTTTCAATAACTCTTTTCAATAACTCTTTCAATAACTCTTTTCAATAACTCTTTTCAATAACTCTTTTCAATAACTCTTTCAATAACTCTTTTCAATAACTCTTTTCAATAACTCTTTTCAATAACTCTTTTTCAATAACTCTTTTCAACTCTTTTCAATAACTCTTTTCAATAACTCTTTTCAATAACTCTTTTCAATAACTCTTTCAATAACTCTTTTCAATAACTCTTTTCAATAACTCTTTTCAATAACTCTTTTCAATAACTCTTTTCAATAACTCTTTTCAATAACTCTTTTCAATAACTCTTTTCAATAACTCTTTTCAATAACTCTTTTCAATAACTCTCTTTCAATAACTCTTTTCAATAACTCTTTTCAATAACTCTTTTCAATAACTCTTTTCAATAACTCTTTTCAATAACTCTTTTCAATAACTCTTTTCAATAACTCTTTTCAATAACTCTTTTCAATAACTCTTTTCAATAACTCTTTTCAATAACTCTTTCAATAACTCTTTTCAATAACTCTTTTCAATAACTCTTTTCAATAACTCTTTCAATAACTCTTTCAATAACTCTTTTCAATAACTCTTTTCAATAACTCTTTTCAATAACTCTTTCCAATAACTCTTTTCAATAACTCTTTTCAATAACTCTTTTCAATAACTCTTTCAATAACTCTTTTCAATAACTCTTTCAATAACTCTTTTCAATAACTCTTTTCAATAACTCTTTTCAATAACTCTTTCAATAACTCTTTTCAATAACTCTTTCAATGACTCTTTTCAATAACTCTTTTCAATAACTCTTTTCAATAACTCTTTTCAATAACTCTTTTCAACAACTCTTTTCAATAACTCTTTTCAATAACTCTTTCAATAACTCTTTCAATAACTCTTTTCAATAACTCTTTCCAATAACTCTTTTCAATAACTCTTTCAATAACTCTTTCAATAACTCTTTTCAATAACTCTTTTCAATAACAACTCTTTTCAATAACTCTTTTCAATAACTCTTTTCAATAACTCTTTCAATAACTCTTTTCAATAACTCTTTTCAATAACTCTTTTCAATAACTCTTTTCAATAACTCTTTTCAATAACTCTTTTCAAGTAACTCTTTCAATAACAATAACTCTTTTCAATAACTCTTTCAATAACTCTTTTCAATAACTCTTTTCAATAACTCTTTCAATAACTCTTTTCAATAACTCTTTCAGTAACTCAATAACTCTTTTCAATAACTCTTTCAATAACTCTTTTCAATAACTCTTTCCAATAACTCTTTCAATAACTCTTTTCAATAACTGGCTTTTCAATAACTCTCCACAATAACTCTTTTCAATAACTCATTTCAATAACTCTTTTCAATAACTCTTTCAATAACTCTTTCAATAACTCTTTTCAATAACTTTCCTTTTCAATAACTCTTTTCAATAACTCTTTTCAATAACTCTTTTCAATAACTCTTTTCAATAACTCTTTTCAATAACTCTTTCAATAACTCTTTTCAATAACTCTTTTCAATAACTCTTTCAATAACTCTTTTCAATAACTCTTTTCAATAACTCTTTTCAATAACTCTTTTCAATAACTCTTTTCAATAACTCTTTCAATAACTCTTTTTCAATAACTCTTTTCAATAACTCTTTTCAATAACTCTTTCAATAACTCTTTTCAATAACTCTTTTCAATAACTCTTTCAATAACTCTTTTCAATAACTCTTTTCAATAACTCTTTTCAATAACTCTTTTCAATAACTCTTTCAATAACTCTTTTCAATAACTCTTTTCAATAACTCTTTTCAATAACTCTTTCAATAACTCTTTTCAATAACTCTTTTCAATAACTCTTTCAATAACTCTTTTCAATAACTCTTTTCAATAACTCTTTCAATAACTCTTTTCAATAACTCTTTTCAATAACTCTTTTCAATAACTCTTTCAATAACTCTTTTCAATAACTCTTTTCAATAACTCTTTTCAATAACTCTTTCAATAACTCTTTCAATAACTCTTTTCAATAACTCTTTTCAATAACTCTTTTCAATAACTCTTTTCAATAACTCTTTTCAATAACTCTTTTCAATAACTCTTTTCAATAACTCTTTTCAATAACTCTTTCAATAACTCTTTTCAATAACTCTTTTCAATAACTCTTTTCAATAACTCTTTTTCAATAACTCTTTTCAATAACTCTTTTCAATAACTCTTTTCAATAACTCTTTTCAATAACTCTTTTCAATAACTCTTTCAATAACTCTTTCAATAACTCTTTTCAATAACTCTTTTCAATAACTCTTTTCAATAACTCTTTTAACTCTCAATAACTCTTTTCAATAACTCTTTTCAATAACTCTTTTCAATAACTCTTTCAATAACTCTTTTCAATAACTCTTTTCAATAACTCTTTTCAATAACTCTTTTCAATAACTCTTTTCAATAACTCTTTTCAATAACTCTTTTTCAATAACTCTTTTCAATAACTCTTTTCAATAACTCTTTCAATAACTCTTTTCAATAACTCTTTTCAATAACTCTTTTCAATAACTCTTTTCAATAACTCTTTTCAATAACTCTTTTTCAATAACTCTTTTCAATAACTCTTTTCAATAACTCTTTTCAATAACTCTTTTCAATAACTCTTTTCAATAACTCTTTTCAATAACTCTTTCAATAACTCTTTTCAATAACTCTTTTCAATAACTCTTTTCAATAACTCTTTTCAATAACTCTTTTCAATAACTCTTTCAATAACTCTTTTCAATAACTCTTTTCAATAACTCTTTTCAATAACTCTTTTCAATAACTCTTTTCAATAACTCTTTCAATAACTCTTTCAATAACTCTTTTCAATAACTCTTTTCAATAACTCTTTTCAATAACTCTTTTCAATAACTCTTTTCAATAACTCTTTTCAATAACTCTTTTCAATAACTCTTTTCAATAACTCTTTTCAATAACTCTTTTCAATAACTCTTTTCAATAACTCTTTTCAATAACTCTTTTCAATAACTCTTTTCAATAACTCTTTTCAATAACTCTTTTCAATAACTCTTTTCAATAACTCTTTTCAATAACTCTTTTCAATAACTAACTCTTTCAATAACTCTTTTCAATAACTCTTTTCAATAACTCTTTTCAATAACTCTTTTCAATAACTCTTTTCAATAACTCTTCTCAATAACTCTTTCAATAACTCTTTTCAATAACTCTTTCAATAACTCTTTTCAATAACTTTTTTCAATAACTCTTTTCAATAACTCTTTTCAATAACTCTTTCAATAACTCTTTTCAATAACTCTTTTCAATAACTCTTTTTCAATAACTCTTTTCAATAACTCTTTTCAATAACTCTTTTCAATAACTCTTTTCAATAACTCTTTTTCAATAACTCTTTTCAATAACTCTTTTCAATAACTCTTTTCAATAACTCTTTCAATAACTCTTTTCAATAACTCTTTTCAATAACTCTTTTCAATAACTCTTTTCAATAACTCTTTTCAATAACTCTTTCAATAACTCTTTTCAATAACTCTTTCAATAACTCTTTTCAATAACTCTTTCAATAACTCTTTTCAATAACTCTTTTCAATAACTCTTTTCAATAGCTCTTTTCAATAACTCTTTTCAATAACTCTTTTCAATAACTCTTTTCAAAAACTCTTTTCAATAACTCTTTTCAATAACTCTTTTCAATAACTCTTTTCAATAACCCTTTTTAAATAACTCTTTCAATAACTCTTTTCAATAACTCTTTCAATAACTCTTTCAATAACTCTTTTCAATAACTCTTTTCAATAACTGTTCTCAATAACTCTTTTCAACAACTCTTTTCAATAACTCTTTTCAGTAACTATTTTCAATAACTCTTTTCAATAACTCTTTTCAATAACTCTTTTCAATAACTCTTTTCAATAGCTCTTTTCAATAACTCTTTTCCATAACTCTTTTCAATAACTCTTTACAATAACTCTTTTCAATAACTCTTTTCAATAACTCTTTTCAATAACTCTTTTCAATAACTCTTTTCAATAACTCTTTTCAATAACTCTTTTCAATAGCTCTTTTCAATAACTCTTTTTCAATAACTCTTTTCAATAACTCTTTCAATAACTCTTTTCAATAACTCTTTTCAATAACTCTTTTCAATAACTCTTTCAATAACTCTTTGCAATAACTCTTTTCAATAACTCTTTTCAATAACTCTTTCAATAACACTTTCAATAACTCTTTCAATAACTCTTTTCAACTCTAACTCTTTTTTCAATAACTCTTTTCAATAACTCTTTTCAATAACTCTTTTCAATAAATAATCTTTCAATAACTCTTTCAATAACTCTTTCAATAACTCTTTTCAATAACTCTTTCAATAACTCTTTTCAATAACTCTTTTCAATAACTCTTTTTCATAAACTCTTTTCAATAACTTTTCAATAACTCTTTTCAATAACTCTTTCAATAACTCTTTTCAATAACTCTTTCAATAACTCTTTCAATAACTCTCTTCCTTCCTTCCCTTCCTTCCTTTCCCTTCCCTTCCTTCCTTCCTTCCCTTCCTTCCTTCCCTTCCTTCCTTCCCTTCCCTTCCCTTCCATTCCCTTCCATTCCATTCCATTCCCTTCCTTCCATTCCCTTTAATTCCCATTTCCTTCCACTTCCTTCCCTTTCTTTCCCTTCCATTCCTTTCCTTTCCTTTCCTTTCTTTTCCTTGCTTTACTTTACCTGACCTGAATTGCCTCACAGTGCATTCATTGCTCCTATATTAGTTGACTAAACTCAGCTGAAGGGGAATATATTGTGTTTAAAGCGACGTACAGCACGCACCAATTAACCCCGTCTAACATTGGAATCGATTATTGCGTTCTTCTTACCATTCGCAGCCAGACGTTTGACTTCATTATCTGATTTTTCTCGTCCTGAAACCATTCACAGTACAGCTAATCTGACTCAGACATCGACAAAATAGACTACAATAGGATAAAGTAATTAGTGGCGAAAAGCACGCAATAAACCGGAAAAAATCGCAAGGATTACCAAGGACTGTAAGCACAGAACATGTCTGGACCAATAGACAAAGCTACGCAACACTATTTACTACAAAACACAATACTATGCTAAACTACACAACTCTACAATCAATTGTATTGCACTATGCTACACTAAATACACCATACTACAATACACTACCCTACACTAAATACACCATACTACAATACACTACCCTACACTAAATACACCATACTGCAATACGCCCTGCATTAAATTTACTACACTACAATACACTGGACCAATATACTCCAATACACTGGATCAATAGATAATAGACAATATTGTACCCTACGCTAAGTGCGTTATACAACAATAAACAGGGATGGGCAAATTACACAGTAAAATGTAATTGAATTACAAATTACAAATTACGTAATTTCAATTAGGCCTACATCAATTAAATTACTGCCCATCCCTGACAATACACTGCTTTAATTAAACTAAATACACCACTACCCTGCACAAGAGTCCTTACACTAGATTAAATTAGACGAGGTTAGACTAGACAAGATTGTATAGGCTACTACAACAAAATGGTCTACCGGAAAGTAGCAATAACTTTTGAGCCATTGGAAATATTATCGAAAGGGATAGACACATGGCTGATCTACAAATCGGCCTATCTTTCCTCTTCTTTGTATGTCACAGTCTTTCTACGTCTATCTGTCAGTGTCTGTGAGCGCCTATTATGTCCTCGTGTCCTCGTCCGTCAGTCTGTATGTCCACACGCTTTGTTCACTCCGCCTACAAAAAGCACACGCCTCATACATAGAGATACCATTCATCGACGTAGAGAGTAACGACATTAGAGTGATGAGAGAGAGCATGAATGGTCTGTCTCCAGCTAAGCAACTCGACTGCCACACATGTCGACCATGGAACAACACCTTGGATGGATTGATTGATGGATGGATGGGAGGGTGGGTTGGTGGATGGATCGATTTTGGTGGAATGGGGTGGGTGGATGAAAAGGTAGGTAGGTAGATAGATAGATAGATAGATATTAGATACATACATACATAAATACATACACAGATAGATAGGCTGATGGATGCACGGTTGCATATTGATCATTAGATGGATGGATGGATGGATGGATGGATGGATGGATGGGTGGGTGGGTGGGTGGATAGATGGATGTCTGGATGGACGGACGGACGGACGGACGGATGGATGGATGGATGGATGGAATGGATGGATGGCGGCGTTGGATCAAGAAAGAGGAATAGGCGGAGGAGGAGGAGGAGGCGGCAGATAAGGGAAAGAGGGTAGAGGGAGGATTGTAACAAGAGATTTCGGGAATAATTCTTCGACAAAAGGCATCGTGCCATTTTCTGAGTTAAGTCGAAAGAAGACAATGCCTTTGCTTTTCAATGGAAAACCGGCGTCTCATTGTCACGTTGAATTCGCTCATTTCGCTGTGCCTTTTAATAAGTGCACATGGGTAGACGCCTTTTAATAAGTGCACATGGGGTAGACGCCTTTTAAAAAGTGCAAATGGGTAGACGCCTTTTAATAAGTGCGCATGGGTAGACGCCTTTTAATAAGTGCACATGGGTAGACGCCTTTTAATAAGTGCACATGGGTACATTGGGTAGACGTATGAATACCATAAGAGACAAATGGCTACATACGATATATTCCAACATATGCTCATGCATAAATGCATACATACTAATTGAATGAGGCTGACTGAGTGTATACAACTATGATGAGACAGAGAGAGAGAGAGACAGACAGACAGACAGAGACAGACAGAGACAGACAGACAGAGACAGACAGACAGAGATAGACAGAGACAGAGACAGACAGACAGACAGACAGAAACAGACAGACAGACAGAGACAAACAGACAGACAGAGACAGAGGGAGACAGACAGAAACAGACAGAAACAGACAGACAGACAGACTAACGATGTTGATGAGCTGGATAAGTGCGAGGTTGAATCCCACTTCCACTTTCTCCGTTAGGTTTCGAACTGGACGTATGAGTGGATTGTATCCCTGGCTGTCGAAGAGATGTTCCACGAGACGAACCTCGTCGTCACTTCCAAGACCTGCAACAAATCAATCGGTCATCGATCGATTTCCATTCATCGATTGATCGAATAATTGCGGCATCGATCCCTCATGCACACACTACGCATCGAACCCCTTTTGGAAGAGACCATAAAAGTGCCACAACCCCAAGCATGTACTTCACCAACTCCTACCTCCACTCCGACCCCTCTCCTCTCACCAATTAAGACCTAGAGCACACAACCATACTCTCCCACCCAAGGACAACTCTCAATTTATTCCCATATCATTATATAAAAATATTTACTAGTTTATTCTAAAATCTTCTAATGAACTTTGATTATCCATTATCACTCATGTTAGCATTTCTGCGTTTTTGTCAGATTGTTTTTCTCAATTAAACGAATATATATATATAACATAGTAAAGAATAGATATATGCATGAATACATATTAGTAGTAGTATCTTGTATTTATTATGCGCCACTATCTTATGACCAAGGATCAGTCGATGACGCTGAGCAGCTGTGAATGAAGGACTTGCTCAAAATCCCTATACGCAGTAACCGTTTAGAGGTACATGTAGGAGGATCGAACCGGTACTCATCGCGTTACAAGGCGAGCGCTCTAACCAATCGGCTACCGTGACCCACTTGCTCTAACCAATCGGCTACCGTGACCCACTTGCTCTAACCAATCAGCTACCATGACCCACTTGCTCTAACCAATCGGCTACCGTGACCCACTTGCTCTAACCAATCGGCTACCGTGACCCACTTGCTCTAACCAATCGGCTACCGTGACCCACTTGCTCTAACCAATCAGCTACCATGACCCACTTGCTCTAACCAATCGGCTACCGTGACCCACTTGCTCTAACCAATCGGTTACCGTGACCCACTTGCTCTAACCAATCGGCTACCCTGACCCACTTGCTCTAACCAATCAGCTACCATGACCCACTTGCTCTAACCAATCGGCTACCGTGACCCACTTGCTCTAACCAATCGGCTACCGTGACCCACTTGCTCTAACCAATCGGCTACCGTGACCCACTTGCTCTAACCAATCAGCTACCATGACCCACTTGCTCTAACCAATCGGCTACCGTGACCCACTTGCTCTAACCAATCGGTTACCGTGACCCACTTGCTCTAACCAATCGGCTACCCTGACCCACTTGCTCTAACCAATCAGCTACCATGACCCACTTGCTCTAACCAATCGGCTACCGTGACCCACTTGCTCTAACCAATCGGTTACCGTGACCCACTTGCTCTAACCAATCGGCTACCGTGACCCACTTGCTCTAACCAATCGGCTACCGTGACCCACTTGCTCTAACCAATCGGCTACCGTGACCCACTTGCTCTAACCAATCGGCTACCGTGACCCACTTGCTCTAACCAATCAGCTACCATGACCCACTTGCTCTAACCAATCGGCTACCGTGACCCACTTGCTCTAACCAATCGGTTACCGTGACCCACTTGCTCTAACCAATCGGCTACCCTGACCCACTTGCTCTAACCAATCAGCTACCATGACCCACTTGCTCTAACCAATCGGCTACCGTGACCCACTTGCTCTAACCAATCGGTTACCGTGACCCACTTGCTCTAACCAATCGGCTACCGTGACCCACTTGCTCTAACCAATCGGTTACCGTGACCCACTTGCTCTAACCAATCGGCTACCGTGACCCACTTGCTCTAACCAATCGGCTACCGTGACCCACTTGCTCTAACCAATCGGTTACCGTGACCCACTTGCTCTAACCAATCGGCTACCGTGACCCACTTGCTCTAACCAATCGGCTACCGTGACCCACTTGCTCTAACCAATCGGCTACTGCATCTCACGGTAGCCAATTGTCCCAATAAATGCGTTTGTAGACAGACAGACAGAAAGACAAACAGAGAGAGACACAGAGAGATAGACAGAGAGAGAGACAGACAGACAGACACTGGCAGAGAAAAAGACAGACTGGCATACAGATAGGCAGATAGACAGACTAACTGACAAACAGACTGATAGGCAGATAGACAAACAGACAGACAAACAGACAGATACCCATATAACTGTTACTTTTTAGCCACCTTGGTATTACCCTTTTCCTTCAAACATCCATCCACTCCATCGATCCCGAACGGTACGTGACATGTCTCGATCCATACTATTGGTCCAACATCGCATGATCTACCGCTAATAAAATCTTATGGATAATTCCACGAAATCCGTCTCCCAACTAAACACATATGCTACTTTACGAGGTGAGCGGCCGGCCACTTAACGGGGGGCCCTACCGTCACCTCCTCCGACCAAAGAAAACCCCTCTTGCAACATCAGAGGGGCGAGAGTCCATGGGGGATTATTTCATGGCCCCTGCACCCTCACCCGCAGGCCCCCACGGTGAGGGTAAAGCGCCGTGCATGCGGTCGGTGTAAATGTTTTGTGTGTTGTGACTGCCAACGAAATCTTTAGCCGCCCTGCGTCGAAATGTCATTGTAATGCGGTGATCTATGGGGTGTGGGCCACGTTATCGCTTCCACCGTACGTTCATTGTCAGTGTTAATGTCGACGGAAACTGTGCCGTGCCACGGCCCGAGCCTATGGTTCGATGAATTCTTCCATCTTTATGGAGGAATTGTACTTTTTCTTATTACCTTCCCTTCTCTGCCTCTGTTTCTGTCTCTGTCTCTCTTTGTCTCTCTCCATTTCTATCTCTTTGTCTATCTCTTTCTCTCTATATCTCTCACCATTAGTCTTTTCCTAGTTCTTACTCTCCGTTTCCCTCTCCCTCTTCGTCTCCCTCTCCCTCTCCCTCTCTCCCTCTTTCTCTCTCTCTCTCTCCCTCTCCCTCTCCCTATCTTTTTCTCTCTGGCGCAAGGACAGGGAAACTGATACAGACAGACAGACAGACATACAGACAGACTCGCAATTTCCTCCATTCTTCAATCCCGCCACACATACTACTCTCCCTCAGTCCCTTACCCATTCCCTTTCTCTCTGGCTTCCTATCGACCTATTCATTTATCCATCCATCCATCTATCCATCTATCCGTCCATCCTCCCACTTACCCACCCACCACCCACCCACCCACCCATCCATATATATATTCATCAATCCATCTATCCACAATCCCTCCCTCCATCCCCCATTACTCCCAATCCCTCCCTCCAGTTATGAACAAGCCACTCTGTTTTTTGTGTTTGCTGACACTTGTACGACTGAGCATAATTTTCCCCATCACATAATTATTACGACCTAAATCATCAAAAAGTCGGATGGAAATAAACAATCTGACGTACAGTGGATGCAATAAATAGAGGAAGACATCTTATAGGATCATAAATTAAGACTTATTAAGTGTCTGTTTGCAATTATCAGATAAGTCGTCTGCCATAGATTCATATGCTCTCACGCGCATGCGCATTAATATCCACGCATACACGCGCGCGTACAAGCATAAATACATACACATACGCTTATGATCCTGCATTTGTCGCAAAATTAGTTAATAAATTTAAGGATTTATTTTGAAGATGTCCACAGCGATTTAGACAATCTTGCATTCATCGCATAGCTTTCTTTTTTGTTAGTTCGACGTACACACGAATACATACACACGCTCACACAGACGCACATAGACACACACTTACGCTTCCACATCTATACATGCATAGTAACACACACACACACACACACACACACACACACGCATACTCGTGCATATCTTTCTTTTTCCCTTTGCCCAAACACTACGTTTATATAAACACATGAGTATTATTTTTTTTATTATTAGTATTTATTAAGCGCCACACTATCTAATGACCAAGCATCAATCGATGGTGCTGAGCAATTGAGAGTGAAGGACTTGCTCAAGGTCCCTAAACAGTAGCCGTCTCGCAGGAGTTGACTCAAACCCGTACTCCCCGGGTTACAAGGCGACCGCTCTAACCAACCGATGCGAATATGTATGCATTGCTTTGCTATCTGGCTATCTGGTGTAATATTTTTAATGACATTTAACACCATGTAGGCCTGCACAGAAAGTTCCTCTTATTAGATTTTTCTTTGAGTGGCGGTATATAAATGTTCAATAGGAAAAGTTGCGTTTTACCGGAGTCGAGCAGAAGCCAGCAGTCTTGAGAGAGCAGCATCAGCATCAGCAGCATGATCCAGCATCCGAGATGCAACATAGCTGATGCTAAGCATCACGAGGTCGCCGTCGTCTTACTCGGCCTCGGTTGTCCGTTGAGGACGCACTTGAGATGTCTAACATCGAAGAATCAGACGACGTAGAGGATTTCACACGTAGAGGATCGGAACCAGGATGGACTGAGGATCCAAGTCATTCCTCGATGAGACGAGGATTGGTTTCATTCTATGACGAATTGGTGATTGATATCCTCCGTGGGGGAATTGGCGATGGATTTCATTCCTCGCTGAATTGAGGATCGATTTAATTCCTCATTCTGTCATTCCTCATTCCTCATTCTTCGACGGTTAATGTTTCCCAGTGGTGAGACAGAATCGCCGAGCTAAAGGCACCGTTCACAGCAACCGTTGGACGCCGCGGCAGAAAATGGGAAACGATAGAGGCGCGGAGCGGATAAATATGGTGGCACAGCGTGACTGTCAAATGCGTTACAGTCGCAGTTATTAGGTGGAAATGCTGTTAGAATTGCAGAATTAGGCTGACATGGATTGCACAATTAGGCTGAAATGGTTTTATAATTGCTGAATTAGGCTGTGGATGTTGTTAGAATTGCAGAATCAGGTCGAAATGGTTTTATAGTGCAGAATTAAGCTGAAATGCTTTTGTAATTGCAGATTTGGACTGAATTAAAATTTCAAAATTAGAATTGCACAATTGGGCTGAAATGGCTTAATGCAGAATTAGCCTGGAGTGGATTTGAAATTGCAGAAGGTTGATAACAGTGCTAGAATGGCAGAATATGGCTGAAAATGTTTTCAAATTGCTGAATTGGGCTATTAAGTTGAGGTTGTCTACGAATTAAATACGCTCAGAATGGAGTCAGACAGGCAGAATTAGGCCGAGTTTTGTGTTAGAATTGCTGATTTAGTTTCCTAATGGCGTCAAAATTGCAAAACTCGGCCTGCAAGGGTGTCAACGTTGCGGCGTTCTGCTTAAGATCGTGCCATCAGAGTTTCCTAATTAGAATTTCAGCTTTGCTGGATTCCGTTTGGACAGTTTGGAGTTTTGTAGATTGACTTCAGATCTAGAATGTTTGAAGCATCCAGCTACGTCATTGACACCTGGCTTCATAATCAGTCACAAAAGAATCCCTTCGTGGCACAGTTAGGCCCCAAACTCCCTGGAGACGGGAGACAGACAGAAACAGACAGAAACAGACAGAAACAGACAGACAGACTAACGATGTTGATGAGCTGGATAAGAGCGAGGTTGAATCCCACTTCCACTTTCTCCGTTAGGTTTCGAACTGGACGTATGAGTGGATTGTATCCCTGGCTGTCGAAGAGATGCTCCACGAGACGGACCTCGTCGTCACTCCCAAGACCTGCAACAAATCAATCGCTCATAGATCTATTCCCACCCATCGATCTCTCATGCACACACAGCGCATCGAACCTCTTCTGAAAGATCCTATTAAGGCGCTATATTAAAGACTAGATACATACTGCATGCACATACATATATACATATTTATACATATTAGTAATAGTACTTTATATCTATTATGCACCACTATCTAATGACCAAGGATCAATCGATGGCGCTGAACAACTGTGAGTGAAGGACTTGCTCAAAGTCTCTACACAGTAATAACCGTCTAGAGTTAGGAGGCGTTACACGGAGAGCGCGCTCTATAGATAGATTGATTGATAGATAGATAGATAGATGGATGGATGGATGGATGGACGGACGGACGGACGGACAGACAGATAGATAGACAGACAGACAGACATACATACATACAGACAGACATATAGATCGATAAATAGACAGACAGACAGACAGAAAGACAGACAGATAGGCAGATACGTAGATAGGCTGATAGGCAGACAGACAGACAGACAAACTCAGAGACACAGATATCCATAATTCCATATAACTCTTACTTTTTAGCCACCATGGTATTACCCTTTTCCATCAATCATCCATCCACACTATCGATACCGAACGGTACGTGACATGTCCCGATCCATACTATTGGTCCGACATCGCATGATATACCGCTAATAAAATCTTATGGATAATTCCGCGAAATCCGTCCGACAAACTAAACACATATGCTACTTTACGAGGTGAGCAGCGGCCACTTAACGGGGGGCCCTACCGTCACCTCCTCCGACCAAAGAAAACCCCTCTTGCAACATCAGAGGGGCGAGCGTCCATGGGGGATTATTTCATGGCCCCTGCACCCTCACCCGAAGGCGCCCACGGTGAGGGTAAAACGCCGTGCATGCGGTCGGTGTAAATGTTTTGTGTGTTGTGACTGCCAACGAAATCTTTAGCCGCCCTGCGTCGAAACGTCACTGTAATAGGGTGATCTATGGGGTGTGGGCCACGTTATCGCTTCCACCGTACGTTCATTGTCAGTATTAATGTCGGCGGAAACTGTGCCCGGCCACGGCCATGCCGATGGTTCGATGAATTCTTCCATCTTTATGGAGGAATTGTGCTTTTTCTTATTACCTTCCCTTCTCTGCCTCTGTCTCTGTCTCTGTCTCTGTCTCTGTCTCTCTTTGTCTATCTCTTTGTCTCTCTCTTTCTCTCTATATCTCTCACCATTTGTCTTTTCCTATTTCTTACTCTCCATCTCTCCCTCTCCCTCTTCGTATCCCTCTACCTCTCCCTCTCCCTCTCTTCTCTCTCCCTCTCCCTCTCCCTCTCTCCCTCTCTCCCTTTCTCTCTCTCTCTCCCTTTCTCTCTCTCTCTCTCCCTCTCTCTCTTTCTCTCTCTCTGGCGGAAGGATAGGGAAAACTTATACATACATATACAGACAGACAGACTCTCAGTTCCATCCATTCTTCAATCCCACCACACATACCTCTCCCCTCAGTCCCTCCTCTATTCCCTTTCTCCCTGGCTTTCCATCGACCTATCCATCCATCCATCCATCCATCCATCCATCAATCCATCCATCAATCCATCCACCCATCCACCCACCCACCCACCCACTCATCCATCCATATATATATATATATATATTATATATATTATATATATATATAATTATATTCATCGATCCATCTATCCACAATCCATCCATCCCTCCCCATCCTCCCAATCCCTCCCTCCAGTTATGAACAAGCCAATCTTACTCGTGTTTGCTGTCACTTGTAAGACTGAGTACAAATTTTCCCCATCATATATTACGACCTAAATCATCGAAAAAGTCAGATGGAAATAAACAATCTGACGTACAGTGGATGCAATAAATCGAGGAAGTCACTTTAGGATCATAAATTAGCCTAAGTGTCTGTTTGAAATGATCAGATAAGTCGTTGATGGCAACTCCATCATAAATACCCATGTGCTCACACGCATGCGCATAAATATCCATAAATACACTCACGCGTACACCCATAAATACAGACACAAACGCTAACGCGAGCACGCATATATATATGCATAGTGACTCATACACAAACGCATACTCATACATATCTTCCTTTTCCCCTTTGCCCAATCACTACGTTTACATAAAAACATGCGTATACTCTAAAACAAGCACCAATCGATGTCGCTGAGCAATTGCGAGTGAAGGACTTGCTCAAGGTCTTTACAGAGTTACCGTCTTAGTGGAGGCTCGAACCCGTACTATCCCGTTAACAAGGCCAGCACTCTCACTAACCGGCTGCTCATCTTCTCATAAGCAGTGTTTTGCTATCTGAGGTAAAATTCTAGTTTTTGATGACATTTCACAGCTGGTAGGCCAGCGCAGAGAGTTCCTCTTATTAGCCTGATTTTTGAGTGGGGCTATGTAAATATTCAATTAGAATTACAATTACCGTCACAATTGCAATTACAATTACAATCACAATTACCATTGCAATTACTATTACAATCACACACAATTACAATTACAATTACAACTACAATTACAATTGCAATTACTATTACAATTACAGTCACAATTACAATTACAATTACAATTACAATCACAATTACAATTACAATTACAATCACAATTACCGGAGTCGAGTAGGAGCCAGCAGTCTTGAGAGAGCAGCATCAGCATCAGCAACATGATCCAGCATCCGAGATGCAACATAGCTGACGCTAAGCATCACGAGGTCGCCGTCGTCTTACTCGGCCTCGGTTGTCCGTTGAGGACGCGCTTGAGATGTCTAACATCGAGGAATCAGACGACGTAGAGGATTTCACTCGTAGAGGATCTGCACCAGGATGGACTGAGGATCCACGTCATTCCTCGCTGAGATGAGGATTGTTTCATTCTATGACGAATTGGTGATTGATATCCTCCGCAGAGAAATTGACGATAGATTTCATTCCTCGCTGAATTGAGGATCGATTTAATTCCTCATTCTGTCATTCCTCATTCCTCATTCTTCGACGGTTAATGGTTCCCAGTGGTGAGACAGAATCGCCGAGCTAAAGGCACCGTTCACAGCAACCGTTGGACGCCGCGGCAGAAAATGGGAAACGATAGAGGCGCGGAGCGGATAAATCTGGTGGCACAGCGTGACTGTCAAATGCGTTACAGTCGCAGTTATTAGGTGGAAATGCTGTTAGAATTGCAGAATTAGGCTGACATGGATTGCACAATTATTAGGCTGAAATGGTTTTATAATTGCTGAATTAGGCTGTGGATGTTGTTAGAATTGCAGAATCAGGTCGAAATGGTTTTATAGTGCAGAATTAGGCTGAAATGCTTTTGTAATTGCAGATTTGGACTGAATTAAAATTTCAAAATTAGAATTGCACAATTGGGTTGAAATGGCTTAATGGTTGCAGAATTAGCCTGGAGTGGATTTGAAATTGCAGAAGGTTGATAACAGTGCTAGAATGGCAGAATATGACTGAAAATGTTTTCAAATTGCTGAATTGGGCTATTAAGTTGAGGTTGTCTACGAATTAAAGACTTACGCTCAGAATGGAGTCAGACAGGCAGAATTAGGCCGAGTTTTGTGTTAGAATTGCTGATTTAGTTTCCTAATGGCGTCAAAATTGCAAAACTCGGCCTGCAAGGGTGTCAACGTTGCGGCGTTCTGCTTAAGATCGTGCCATCAGAGTTTCCTAATTAGAATTTCAGCTTTGCTGGATTCCGTTTGGACCGTTTGGAGTTTTGTAGATTGACTTCAGATCTAGAATGTTTGAAGCATCCAGTTGCGTCATTGACACCTGGCTTCATAATCAGTCACAAAAGAATCCCTTCGTGGCACAGTTAGGCCACAAACTCCCTGGAGACACGCCGCAGTCACAGAACAAGTACCGAAGTCTACAAACTAGTCTTTAACCACTATCGTAATCGTAATCGTAAACTCAAAACTTCTAAAGCGCTACTCTAAAGCTAAACGCAGGGCACCAGCTTATTCACGAGCGCTGTATCAAGTCAGTTGTCCAGAGAAAGAATCGCAGAAAGTTCTCCTGCTCACATAACGACGATAATTGTCGAAGTCGAGAAATTAAGTTGTAGCTGGTGAGACCGTCGCAGAACGTGGCACCGTCGCCGAATCGCAGACTGGTGCCAGAGGCAGCTACGGCGACAACTGACGAAGTCTGCGATGCCGAGCAGCGACCGAATCCTCGCTCGTTCGCGGCAGATTTGATTCGCCTCCTTTTGGTCAATAGTCGCCGTTTCAACGCGCTCAATGTAAACGGACCCGATTATATTTTGCGTTTGCGTCCGTCTGTCTATCTGTCTGTCTGTGTTTTCTGTCTGTCTTTCTGTCTATCTACTTGTCCGTCAGTCTTTCTGTAGGTTTGTTTGTCTGTCTGTTTGTCTATCTATCTGTCTGTTTCCCTGTCTGTCTCTCTGTCTGTTTGTCTATCTGTCTGTCTGTTTCCCAGCCTGTCTCTCTGTCTGTTTGTCTTTCTGTCTGTTTGTCTTTCTGTCTGTATTCTGTCTGTCTTTCTGTCTGTCAGTCATTCAGTCTGTCTGTTTCATTCATTCATTCTTCCTTCCTTCCTTTCTTCTTCCGTTTTCTCTCGCTCCCTCTCTCCATCTCCCTGCCGACAACTGTGGTCTCTCTCTCTCTCTGTTTGTCTTTCTTTCTGTCTCGCTGTCTGTCTGTCTGTCTGTCTGTCTGTCTGTCTCTCTGTCTCTCTTCCTCTCTATGTCTCCCAAGAAAAGGAAAACATAGCAGCAAAAATACGGACAGTATAAAGAACCAAGAACAGAAAAAGGAAGTCAAAGAGAGAGCGAGGGAGAGACAGACAGAAAGACAGGGAGAGATATATAAAAGAACGACCAGTTACGAATGACCTGACATAGACAGACGGAAAAGGACAAAGCATGGTACAAAGCAGGACGAGTAAGAGGTCGGTATACGGCATTATATTGAGTGGCCAACACAAGTAGCCGGGTCCCCGTCGCATACAGAACGGTTCAACGCCCGATATCTAAATCAACGGCTGGCCATCCGACTTATCGAGTTAACGCATTAGACCTACACAGTGGACTACTGTGGCCCGCCTGGACTGCGGCGAGTGACGAGGCGTAGTGATCGAGTGGTAGAACCGTGACAGAGGTTCGGCTTAGGAAGTGTATCATAGGAATTTGGCATCTTCAACGTCGTTGGAGAGAGACTGGCGTGGTAGGATTTCGGTTGTCATGACGGAATAGTTGAGCGATTAGGGCAGGGATAGAGAGAGAGAGAGAGAGAGAGAGAGAGAGAGAGAGAGAGAGAGAGAGAGAGAGAGAGAGAGAGAGAGAGAAGAGAGAGAGAGAGAGAGAGAGAGAGAGAGAGAGAGAGAGAGAGAGATGATCAGACAGACAGACAGACAAACAGACAGACGGACGGACAGACAGACAGACAGACAGAAGGAAAGAATGGGAGGAAATGAGGACGAAGAGGACGAAGAGAAGAATGCAGAACAGGAATAAGAAGCACGAGAACGCGATCGAGACCTGGAAGAACGCGAATAGGAACGACTGGAACAGGAACATGATCAAGAACTAGAAGAACACGAGCAAGAACTAGGAGAACTAGAACAATAAAAATAAGAACAAGAAAAATAAGAGAAAGAACAGGAAGAACACGGTAAAATACAAGAACAAGTACAAGAACAAATTGAACGAAAACAACCACGAAAACAAGAACACGTTACTGTTAACAGAGGTCCTGGTATAGCTGGATGCTGGTCCCACTTGGTTCCATTTGGTCCCACTTGGGCCAATTTGGTCCCACTTGGTTCCACTTGATCCCATTTGGGCCAGCTGACTGGTGTACACTTAACTTCTATGATTGACCAGTACTTGAAACACCTCGTGTCAATAAATAAACAACTACTGATGGCTATGATGATGACGATGATGATTATACTGATGGTCGAAGATGGAAAAACTGTTCCAGTGATAATTCGGCAGCCATAACCATAACCATAGCCGTATGTATGTGTGTATGTGTGCATGTATGCATGTATGCCCGCAAGTCAGTAAGTATGCATGTATTTATGTGTGCATATATATGTCTTTATGAATGATTTGTACTTGTAGTGGCTTATTGATGAGTATTATGTAAATGTTCAATGGAAATCCTAATAATACTGAGGTGAAAGCAGACAAGAAGAATGGCCAATGGGAACCCAGGAGTCGCCTGATCAATGATGCATCTACTTTGAAGCGATCTTATGCACGAAAACGAACCAATGCCAATAACAAGCTTCGTTATGAATTACACAGACACATAATGAGGCATAGATAGAAAGCAAGGAAGACATGCTTACATAAATACACATTATATATAGACATACATATATAGACATACATATATAGACATATATATAGACATGCATACCTAGACACATACATACATACATACATACATACACACACATACATTCATGTATGTATACATAAATACATACATACATACATAAATGCATATATACATAATATTTACTTACGGGCATACATGAATGGACTGATAAGAGAGAGAGACACACACAGAGGCGGAGATAGAGAGAGGCACAGAGACACAGAGATAGACATACAGAGGCACAGAGGCAGAGGCAGAGAGAGACACAGAGAGAAAAAGAGGCAGAGAGAGCAGGTGAGAGAGACAGAGAGACACCGAAAGACAGAGAGAGAGACAGAGAGAGGGAAACAGAGAGAGAGAGACAGACAGACAGAGACAGAGACAGACAGAGACAGACAGACAGACAGAGACAGAGACAGAGAGACATACACAGAGAGAGACAGAGGCAGGGAGACAGAAACACACACACGGACACAGACGGATGCCCTTTGCATTCGGTGTCTCTTGCCTAACTGCCAAGGTCGTCGCATGGATCGTGGGTCGAAGTAAAGCGTAAATACCCGGTGGGCGACCGTCGCATGCATCTGACCATCAAACTGTGCACTCCTGGCCAATGAAGTAAATCTTCGGGGGCGGAACCGATTCCGTGTTCCATGATTACCACCGGAACCGTTTCACGATTGGTCGTTTCCGGCTGTCTCGTATATAGTGCACATACCCATGCATATATATACAAGCATACATATATATATATATATATATATATATATATATATATATATATATATATATATGTGTGTGTGTGTGTGTGTGTGTGTGTGTGTGATATAATCAAAGCATATACTTCTACAATACATGTACCTATATAAACGTTGAAATATAACGCTGCATATTATGCAAAGCTATTTATGTCCAGAGCTCATATCGTATACGCCGTCCATTCATTCTTCTGAACGTATTTGGTCCAAAGGGAAACATTCGAGCGACGCTGAGGCTCGAATATTTGGAGACATATCGACTTTATCTAAGACCGCGTGTGTGCGGCATACTTACTTACCTGTAACATAACATAACATATACATAACATAACATAACATAACGTTTTATTCGGTAACCAACTTAATACAGGTTCCAATTACATCATGTTTATACAATTATTGTCGGTTTACCCAGGAGACCCAAAAGGGGCCGAAGGTCCCGCAAGCCAGGGCCAAATACATACATACATACATACATACATACATACATACATACATACATACATACATACATACATACATGCATGCATGCATACATACATACATACATACATACATACATACATACATACATACATACATACATACATACATACATACATACATACATACATACATACATACATACATACATACATACATACATACATACATACATACATACATACATACATACATACATACATACATACATACATACATACATACATACATACATACATACATACATACATACATACGTACGTACGTATTTATATACACACACACGCACACACATATGCAGGACAGATGAAGAAGCAGTGGCAGATTTCAATAAGGTAAGAAACGTTGTTTTAGACTGCATCAGTGTCTTACTGTGTATATATCGTTATAAGGAGATTGTGTATAGAATGGCCTTTACTTCTGGTTGACCAATCGACAGAGACAGAGGTCGCTCTCGTCCCTGGAGAGGATTCGAACGAAAGACCGGAAAACGTCACCGATGCGTCGAGTTATTTAAGGAGTGGAGGAAGAGGAGGAGGAGGAGTAGGAGTTCGTGAGCAGGATTAGAGTCAGACTTCTCCGAA
This sequence comes from Aporrectodea caliginosa, assembly GCA_020284085.1. NCBI lineage: Eukaryota > Metazoa > Annelida > Clitellata > Crassiclitellata > Lumbricidae > Aporrectodea > Aporrectodea caliginosa. Next base: position 561,774 of record JACEVL010000379.1, on the reverse strand, counting down.
ATAGAGGTCTCTCTCTCTCTCTCTCTCTCTCTCTCTCTCTCTCTCTCTCTCTCTCTCTCTCTCTCTCCCTCTCTCTCTCTCTCTCTCTCTCTCTCTCTCTCTCTCTCTCTCTCTCTCTCTCTCTCTCTCTCTCTCTCTCTCTCTCTCTCTCTCTCTCTCTCTCTCTCTCTCTCTCTCTCTCTCTCTCTCTCTCTATCTGTCTCTCTCTCACTCTGTCTCTCTCTCTGTCTGTCTGTCTGTCTTTTATCTGTCTCTTCTGTCTATGTATGTCTATCTTTCTCTTCTGTCTGTCTATCTCTTAGTCTGTATCTCCGTCGGTCTGTCTATCTATCTTTCTGCATATCTGTCCGACTGTCTGGGTTGAATGCCGTCATCAGTCGCTTATCGTTTGCATAATAAGATAAGTCATACGCGAAATACGTCGATACGATGCCAGATTTTGGACGCAGAGGAAGAGGATTAATAGAATTAGGTATTAGAGAACGAGAAGAGAAGTAAGAGGAGGAGGAGGAGGAGGAGAGAGGATGAGGAGGAGGAGGAGGAGGAGAGGAGGAGAAGGAGGAGGAGGAGAATTAGGGAGGAAGTGGAAGAGGAGGAGGAGAATTAGGAGGAGGAGGAAGTGGAAGAGGAGGAGGAGGAGAAGAGGAAGTGGAGGAGGAGGAGAAGAAGAAGACGAAGAGGAAGAAGAGAAAAAAGAACGATGAGAAGTATACGAGGATTGGAGGAGGAAGAAAAGGAAGTGGACGTGGAGAGGTACGAGGAGAAGAAGAACAATAAATGGAAGAAGAGAAAAAGGAGGTGGAAGAAGAAGCCAATCAGGAGGAAAAGCAGTGGGAGCCACAGGAGGAAGAAGAGGAGGAATTAGGCCAGGAGTAGCAGGAGGACAGAACAAGATACGAAGGAATGTAAGAAGTTGGAGGGAGGTAAGCGATGAAGAAGAGTGGGAGAAAGAGCGACAAAGGAATGGAAGGGATGTGAAAACAAAAGGCGGGTAAAAGACACCAACGGAAGACTTAATACAATGCAGTAGGCTATAACACACATGCGCAAACAATAAGGCCTATAATACCACTACGACTAAGCTTACCAGTAATACTACCTACTACTACTACCATGACTAGTAGCCTACTATAATTACTGCTACTACTACTAAGCTTACTACCACCACCACTACCAGTCTACCACTACTACTACTACTACTAGCCTATGATCATTATCACTATTATGAATATTGCTGTTTTTGACATCGTCGCTGTTCTTGCTGCTGTTATTATTACCAAATAGCCTAGTGAAAGGTTAATTTGATAGTCTAAAGTTCAGAAAAATACAAACGTGATTTAATATGGAATCCCACTGACCCGTTTCACAGGTGTCTAAGCATAGCTATACATTCAAAATATAAATAGTATGTCTATTATTACATATTATTTATTATTATCATCAGGTTTATTTTTATTTATTTGTTTATTTAAATATTTGTTTCATTATTATTGTCTCCGATAATGCTACACTGTTTATGCTTCGTTGCGAAGACATCACCGACTTTATTGCCACCTAGCGAATGCACTGCGTATCACTGAACGAAAATGTCGTCTCACTCGTCTGTCATCAATCATGGTGCAAGGTCTGTACAGTGTGATTTTCCTTACAGGTTTTATTTTAGTTATAGTTATAGTTATAGTTAATGATTTTTTATTTTAGTTATAGTTATAGTTATAGTTAGTATTATTTTTAGTTATAGTTATAGTTATAGTTAATGGATTTTTATTTTAGTTAATTTTAGTTACTACTTAGTTACAATAATTAAGTCTATAAGCAAAATTGTGCGTATTAATACGCTGTTTCACAATTTACTCAGAGCTATGAAAACCTTTGAAGCATGGGTACATTCAGCTTCATCAATACACGAGTTTCCAAAGTAACTGACAAATTTCACAATAAAAATTTCGCATTTTTCGTTCTCATTTATGTCGTATCGTCCATATTGCACTTCCTATTTTATTTTTGTATTAACGAAAATAAAGATGAATTTTCGTTAGTGTTATTTTCGTTATAGTTATAGTTATAGTTAATGATATTTTTAGTTATAGTTATAGTTATCGTTAACGAAATCATTTTATTTTCGTTAACGAACATTTTCGTTATCGTTATCGTTAACGAAAATCACACTGGGTCTGTATGCGTTTGTTTCTTAATTCACAACGCATGCTTCTTAATTAGTTTGCGTTCCTATACTCTCTTTTAAAGCCACGTTCTCGCTTATTTTTAGAAGAATATACTATATTACTAGATTTCTGTTTTCTGACATTTAAATCGGTTAAAATATTCTTCACAGCAGCTGAGCAGTAAAGGAAAGCTGTTCGATTTCAGCGTTAACTTTCATAACATCTATGGCGCCGGCATAATTACGCTCAATGCCTTAACCGCTTCCTTGCTGCTGCATGTACATCTAGTGTATTGTACTGTATTGTGTCGAAGTGAAATGTGCTGTATTGTATTGTGTTTGCACTGTTCTCGGCCTTGTATCATTGAAAAGTGGTGCTATGTATTGCATAGGCCTACGAGAGTGAAAGACGTCTATGCAAAGTGGACTTGTATCGCAGCTCACCCCCAGAGGGATATTCTCGGAACCCTCTGACACTCAGCCAGATAAGAATTGGTCCGTAGCTTGTTGTTGCTGTTGTTGAATAACCATCCACCGAAAAATGACATGAGTCGTAAAAGGAACACAACTAGACCTGATAACTGCGGAGTATTTCGTTTTATTAGCTTATATGCTAGTTTGTCTGTCTGTCTGTCTGTCTGTCTGTCTGTCTGTCTGTCTGTCTGTCTATATGCATGTCTGTCTGTCTGTATGTATGTATGTATGTATGTATGTATGTCTGTCCGTATGTCTATATGTATGTATGTCTGTCTGTCTGTCTGTCTATATGTATGTATGTCTGTCTGTATGTATGTCTGTCTCTCTATCTGTCGTCTGTCTGTCTGTCTATATGTAGGTCTATATGTATGTATGTATGTCTGTCTGTCAGTCTATCTGTCTATCTGTCGTCTGTCTGTCTGTCTGTATGTATGTATGTATGTATGTATGTCTGTCCGTATGTCTATATGTATGTATGTCTGTCTGTCTGTCACACGGTGGTTCAATAAAAAGTAAGCCAAACGCTTCGTCGTTCCCATTTGGTCTTCAGTGATCCCGGAGTAAAAATTAACGGAGCCTATTATCGCGACGTTCTGCTGTCACAACATCTTCTACCTGTTATCAGAAATCTAGCCCCAGAAGGCCATTTTTTTAACAGGACAGTGCCCCAGCCCACAGAGCCAGAGAAACCATCGAAATGCTAACAAGAGAGACACCAGATTCCATTTCTCCAACATTATGGCCTCCGAAGTCCGAACAGTCCGGATCTAATCCTGTCGGCTATAAAGTGTGGAGCATTATGCAAGAGCGAGTCTACCAGACAGCAATCCATGATGTAAACGATTTGAAGCAACGATTGTTGGAAGTGTGGGATGGTCTGAATCAGAGGATAATCGACGGCGCTGTTGCCCAATGGCGCCAGCGCCTCCAGGCTTGCGTGCAAGCAGAAGGAGGACATTTTGAACATCTTCTTTAATTAAATAATCAGACCATACTACTGAGAGTTTCTTCACGAAAATATTAAATTCTGTTTTCATGTTAGAAGTACTTATATGAAATACAAAGTTTGGCTTACTTTTCATTGAACCACCGTGTATGTTGACAATACGAAACGATAATTCATTGTTTGTGTGTGGTATTTGTGTTGCTAACTGCATAAAGACAACACATTTTATCCGGTGTTTAATAAAGGTTTCATAAATTGACATTATGTATGTATGTATGTATGTATGTATGTATGTATGTATGTATGTATGTATGTATGTATATATGCATTTATGTATGTATGTATGTATGTATGTATGTATGTATGTATGTATGTATGTATGTATGTATGTATGTATGTATGTATGTATGTATGTATGTATGTATGTATGTATGTACAGTATGAGCACTTGTTATATCGCCCTTCAAGATTTCTACTCAGAGGCGCTCCCGACTACAGCGCGGACACTGAATCGGAGTTTCGCGCCGAAGCGCATGAGCAATTGCGAATGAAGGACTTGCTCAGGGTCCTTACGCGGCGGCTTGAGGTGGATTCGAACCTGCAACCCTCCGGTTGCAAGGCACCGAACATACCCCTACACCACCGCGCCCACATTAGATCTACATTTACACTAAACAACTTCATACAAGCAATCCGGTGTAGATTTTATATCAAAATGCTTTAATTGGGAGCTCCATTTATATTATGGAGTAAGCTTACAATGATTTTAATTACATATGACGTGGTTCCATAGAAGTGTTGAGGTCTGTATAAGAAGCCTATCAATTGTATAGAAATAGTCGTACCACGTCAGCGTATATATTGAAATAAATGACGCAGACCTGTCTTTGCCGACCAAAAGGCGATTTCCTTTACGTAACAGTGTTTCCACGCGACAGTCGTTTGGCTAGGACAGAGTTTATTAATTTACACAAAGCCAATTTGGTCAGTCATTACAGGTTGCTGGACGGTATTGACGCAGCCCGATGACCGTGATTGAAATCATGTCCAAAATGTGGCCGGTCAACTGGCCACTGACCTGGGCGTCCAATTAGCCGTTGATATTGCCTCATCGTCTGTAGCCAGGACCATCTCTCTCGCGAGTCAGTGTGTGTGGCAGGAAATCAGATTATTCCTTAGTCTGTCGTCCGGTTGTGAGTTGGCGCCAATCAGAGACACCAGCGTCGTCTGCTCCGCCCCATTCGAACACGCATGCGCAGGTCTACGCTGGTTCCACAGTTTACAGAGTCAGTTTCTCACGAGGATATCAGCAGCGGACAGCAGTGAAACTGCGCAGAGCTGTCACTGATTTGACAAGCTTATAGTGACTCATGTTGTTTGACACAGTGAACCACCCTAGGAATAAGTACTTTGTGGATCGTGTCTGACAATGTGGACGGCAGCTGCGCAATCTAGCAGCTTTGATGAAACGACGAGAATGCTTCGGACACCGTTTGCTATGTCGCTTTGTCGATTCGACTACTCCAGTCTCAAACTACAGGCAGCAACTCTGGCTAACCACGCCTACGCTCCAACCACTTTCGAAGGGTAGGTATCGGCTTACTAAAAAATGAATATAGCGCAGTGATTTTCATAGCGCTCGATTGCATTCAGAAATATCAGTAAAGTAAGTAAGTAAGTAAGTAAGTAAGTAAGTAGGCCCTATATTCTTTAATATAAGATATAGCCATGCAGCTGCCAAACAGCACTCTGGTGAACAAGCATGAGCAATATAAATTCACATAAATATCAAAATCTATCCATGACCAATGAGATTGCGAGACATACCTAATTAGTATGCGAACAACATTCTGACTATAAATGTTTCCCTCATTTGGTTGTCAGCTTTTAGCAGCACCCAGTCATGACGTCTGGGACGTAGGCTCTAAACCGTTGGCCTCGCTGGGGGCAGCAACCCGTGGAGGACATGTTCTGGTGTCCCAAGAACTGCCGAAAACAGGCGGGTATCGGCAAGACGGTATAGCTGTTCGATACGCAGTAGTACTTTTGTCATGCAGTCTGCTAGTGTCGTAATTGGTAAACTTGGTGAACTACAGTAAACGTGCATTTGTTTCCCAGTCGCTTTTAGAACACTCTTGTAATTAAAGGGTCAAACTAACAGACTGCATGGCAAAAGTGCTACTGCGTATTATTCGCCAGTAAGCTAGACTTAATAAGTAAAACAGCTTTATTAAGCAACACTCAGAATTTACCAGCTAATGATAATTAGCTGTCCTCGCTAAAGTCAATGAACACTTGTATCCCGTTCATCAGTTTATCTGACTTAAGAGATAGCCTAATTATCTTCTTCTAACCCTTTTTTAGTTTTAAAATTTTCATCGACACATTCTTACTCATATAGAGAGGAAACAAAGGAGGCTCCCAAAGCTCAACGTCTTGACAAAATATAAACAGATAACTGTATCACAATGCAATTTTGTTTTGGAAAAGCAGTAGGCTCATTGTGTTTCATCTGAATAACCCAAATGAATTTTCACTATTTGAAAATTACCTGTCGTGTTAATTAATTAATCGACGGTTCTGTTTTCATTCTACCTCAACCACCGGTGTAATTTCCGTTCTAACTAAAGACCGCGTAAAATGGTTATACTATACACTGTAAAATGAAACCGTATAATAACGTGATGTTCGCGGGTACTTAAGCCGTATTTTTCAGGCGGGACGATCGTAATGATAAGAACGTGGTCAAGTACCGCTAAATAACGGAGCAAATCCGTTTTTTGTATATGCAAACCCCCACCAAGCCGTAGCAGCATAGACCATTCGGGCCACCGTTGTAGCTCGAACCATAAGCCATGACTCGCGCCCGGGCGGACGGGCGGCCGGTCGGCCAGCCGGCGGTCAAAGGTGATTGTACCCTCAAATATCACACGCCTAGTCTTTGTGTTCAAGAATGTGAGTAAGCAAGAAAGTAAGTAAGTATCAATCTATTATGCAGTCTATCTATCCATCCAACCAAGCCTCGTCAATCCATCTATCCATCTAACTATATTTCAATTTATCTGCATGCCTATCTGCCTATCTGTCTGTCTATCTGCCTGTCTGTCTATCTGTCTGCCTACCTATTACAGAATATACTTACTAACTTACTTACTTACCTGCCTGCCTGACTGTCTGTCTGCATGTCTGTTTGCCTGCCTGTCAGCCTGTTTATCTGCCTGCCTGTCTGCTTCTCTGTCTCTCTGTCTGTCTACCTGTCTGTCTGTCTGCCTGCCTGCCTGTTTGTCTGTCTGCCTGTCTGCCTATTTGTCTGTCTGTCTATCTGCCTTCCTGTCTGCCTGTCTGTCTGTCTGCTTGTCTGTCTGTCCACCTGTCTGTCTGCTTGTCTGCCTGTCTGTATGCCTGCTTGTCTGTTTGCCACTCTGTCTGTTTGTCTGTCTGTCTTCCTATTTGCCTGTCTGTCTATCTGTCTTCCCGTCTACCTGTCTGCCTGTCTGTCTGCTTGTCTGTCTGTCCACCTGTCTGTCTGCTTGTCTACCTGTATGTATGCCTGCTTGTCTGTTTGCCTCTCTGTCTGTTTTTCTGTCTGCCTGTTTGCCTATTTGCTTGTCTGTCTGTCCACCTGTCTGTCTGCTTGTCTGCCTGTCTGTATGTCTGCTTGTCTGTCTGCCTCTCTGCCTGTTTTTCTGTCTGCCTGACTGCCTATTTGCTTGTCTGTCTGTCCAGCTGTCTGCCTGCTTGTCTGCCTGTCTGTATTCCTGCTTGTCTGTTTGCCTCTCTGTCTGTTTTTCTGTCTGCCTGTCTGCCTATTTGCTTGTCTGTCCACCTGTCTGCTTGCTTGTCTGCCTGTCTGTATGTCTGCTTGTCTGTCTGACTCTCTGCCTGTTTTTCTGTCTGCCTGCCTGTCTTACTGCTTGTCTGTCTGTATGTCTGCTTCCCTGTCTGTCTGTCTGTCTGCCTTTCTGTAAGTCTGCCTGTCTGTAAGTCTGCCTGTCTGTGTGCCTGTTTGTCTGTATGTTTACCTCTCTGCATGCCTCTCTGTCTGCCTGCAGGCCTCTCCCCATGCTTGTCTGTGTCACTGCCTGTCTGCCTATTTGCCTGTCTGCTTGTCTGTCTGTACGTATGTCTGCCTGTCTGTCTGACTGACTGCCTGTCTGTCTATCTGCCTGCCTGCCTGCCTGTCTGTCCGTCTGCCTGCCTGCCTATCTGCCTGCCTTTCTGCTTGTCTTTCTGCCTGTTTGCCCTTCTGCCTGCCTGTCTGCCTTTTGCCTCCCAGTCTATCTGTCTGTCTACCTGCCGTCTACCTGCCTGCCTTTCTGCCTGTCTTTCTGTCTGTCTGTCTGTCTGTCTGTCTGCTTGATTGCCTGTGTGTCTATCTGTCTGTCGGCATGTCAGCCTGCCTGTCTGTCCGTCTGTCTGTCTGTCTGTCCCAAACCCGCCCGCCTGCCTGCCTGCGTGATATAGTACGAGACCCATTCCATAGTATATATGGTGCCAATGTCTTTGACGCTGAAGACGTGTTCGTGGTCGTTGCTATGGTGTCATCCGCCTAATACGGTCGTTCTGTCATTGCCTCCTCTCTCTCTCGTAGACTGAACAGTACACACAAGGAAGGAGGCAACGGTTCTGTCTTAGATCGACGACGTTGTAATTGCTTCATTAAGAATCGCCTGCGATGGAAGAGCTCTGTCTCCTCCTCCTCCGTCAATGATCACCGATTATATCCCGAATTGGAAGCAGGCATTATCTGCTGACAACGCTCATTGGATGACTGACAAACAGAGCAATATATATATATGTTACAGGCAATGTGTAAAATCAGGGATTTTGTAAAATGCCTGAAATTTTTAGGCAATTTGTAAAATCCCCAATTCACTCGGGCACTTTACAAAATCCCTGAAAAAACCAGGGATTTTGTAAATTCCCTGAAATCTGATGATGAAAATTTGACAGATTGCCTGAAAGTGACGAAAATTATCGAAGTTTTACAAACTACCTGAAAAAACCAGGGATTTTGTAAAATCCCTTAAATCTGATGATTACAGGCAATGTGTAAAATCAGGGATTTTGTTAAATGTCTAGGCAATTTGTAAAATCCCCAATTCACTCAGGCACTTTATAGAATCCCGGGATATAAAAAACCACGGATTTGGCTGCGTGTCCGACATGTCCGCCGGCTATTTTTCAAGTCATGTGGTCGGCGACGTGACTTGTTTGTTCCCTTCCCCTTAGGAGCCTAAATAGAGCTTTGAGTTGTCGCGGCGGATTGTCAATTAATAAGAATAAATAAATAAAATTAATTAAATAAATAAATAAATATAATTAAATTTATTTATTTAATCAATTAATTTATTAATTAAATTTAATATATAAAAAATTAAAAAATAAATAAATAAAAATCAATAATTAATTAACAAAATTATTAATTATCTAATTAATTAAATGATTTAAATAATTAAATTTATTTATTCATATAATTATTTATTTTATTTATTTATTTATTTTTAATTAATCAATTAATTAATTTATTAAATTTAATTAATTTAAAAATTAATTAAATTAATTAATTAATTGAATAAAATAAAAAAATAAAAAAATAAATAAAATTTTAAAAATAAAAATAAATCAATAAATCAATCAATTTAATTATCTAATTAACTAAATTTATTTATTTATTCAATTAATTAATTAAATAAATTTAATATATAAATAGAAACAATAATAAATAAAATTAAAATAAATAAAAATAAAAATTAATAATTAATTAATTAAATTATTAATTATCTAACTAATTAAATTATTTAAATAATTAAATTTATTTATTCATATAATTATTATTTATTTAATTTTATTTTTATTTAATCAATTAATTAAATTTAAGTAATTAATTTATTGATTGCATAAATAAATTTAATTAATTAAATAATTAAATTTATTTTTTACCTATTTATTTTATTTTATCTGTTTGTTTATTTATTTATTTATTAAATTTAATTAATAAAATTAATTGATTAAATAAATAAAATTTGTTATCTAATTATTTAATTAATTAAATTTAGTTAATTAATTAATTGATTAAATAAATAAATTTAATTATATTTATTTATTTATTTAATTAATTTTATTTATTTATTCTTATTAATTGACAATCCGCCGCGACAACTCAAAGCTCTATTTAGGCTCCTAAGGGAAGGGAACAAACAAGTCACGTCCCCGACCACATGACTTGAAAAATAGCCGGCGGACATGTCGGACACGCAGCCAAATCCAAACCGTGGTTTTTTATATCCCGGGATTCTATAAAGTGCCTGAGTGAATTGGGGATTTTACAAATTGCCTAGACATTTCACAAAAATCCCTGATTTTACATTGCCTGTAATCATCAGATTTAAGGGATTTTACAAAATCCCTGGTTTTTCAGGTAGTTTGTAAAACTTCGATAATTTTCGTCACTTTCAGGCAATCTGTCAAATTTTCATCATCAGATTTCAGGGAATTTACAAAATCCCTGGTTTTTCAGGGATTTTGTAAAGTGCCCGAGTGAATTGATTTTACAAATTGCCTAAAAATTTCAGGCATTTACAAAATCCCTGATTTTACACATTGCCTGTAACATATATATTATAGTGATTGTGTATATATATATATATATATATATATATATATATATATATATAGGGCTTCTGTTCTGTTTAACATAATTTATTGTAGTATGTATATGTATCTGTGCGCGCGTGTGTGTGTGTGTGTGTGTGTGTGTGTGTGTGGGTTTGTGTAGGTGTGTGTGTGTGTTGCTGTGCGTTTGTGTGTGGGGGAGTGGGTGTGGGTGTGTGTGTCTATATGCAGGGCATCTTCTGTAAGGGTCTCCTTGTGTAAGTGGGCTTCATTTGAGCAGATTGCTGATTTCACGAAGGGTAGCTGAAAAAATATAGAGATGCAACGAAGGCAAGTGGAGATCAATGTCTGAAAGAAACACATGACGCGCATGCGTAACTACGGTGGCAAGTTTGGATCAGATGGATATGTCTGTATGTGTGTGTGTTTGTGTGTCTGTCTGTATGTGTGTGTGCGTGTGTGTGTGTGTGTGTGTGTGTGTGTCTGTATGTCTGTGTGCCCGTTTGCTTTGGCACGTGAATACAGGCAGAAGGATTCACCAACAAAGGTTTGAAAAGGGTAACGGGTATATCCTATAACGCTGAAGAAGACAGCCAGCCAGACAGACAGACAGACCGACAGACAGACACGTAGACAGACAGACACGCAGGTATACATAGATACATACATACTAACATTCACCCACGTGCTATACATGGATGCGTGTGTGTGTGAGTGAGCAAGAAGGCTAGTGAGTAAGTGAGAGTGAGCGAGTGAGTGAGTGAGAGTGAGCGAGTGACTGAATGAGTGAGTTAGAGTTGGCGAGTGAGTGAGAGTGAGCGACCGACAAACTGACTGACTGACTGACTGACTGGCTGACTGACTGACTGACTGGCTGACTGACTGACTGACTGACTGACTGACTGACTGGCTGACTGACTGACCGACGACCGACCGACTGACTGACTGACTGACTGACTGACTGACTGACCGACCGACCGACCGACCGACCGACCTACCGACCGACTGACCGACTGACTGACCGACTAAAATGATAATATAAATTCTGTGAAATAAAAACAGGTCGTCATAGAGAACGAAATGTCTCTGTTTTTCTGTTTTTCTGTTCCATCGTGACCATTTGGAGCACTAGATAATCGCTCTAAATAATTCAACTTCCTTTTCATAAATTGTCTTTCAAAACAATTTTTTGTTCTGCAGTTTCCTCTACACGCCTAAATGCATGCTTTTGACTATGTTTCTGTGTTTGCGTGCGTAGGTCTGTCACTCTTACGCATGTGTCTGCGTATTTGTTTGTGTGTGTGTGTGTGTGTGTGTGAGTGTGTGTTTGTGTGTATTTATGTGTGTGCTTACATTTGTGTTGTGTGGTTGTGTTTGTGTGTGTGTGTGCGCGTGTGTGCGTGCGTGCATGTACTGTGTCCGGATGAAAAGTAGAACACAACAAAAAGTGTCATAACTCGGTCAAAACTATCAGTATTTACCTGAAATTTTAAACACAACAACAGTGACCATATCTACACGAGATCCTAAAGCCGTTTGGAAATGTTCGTGAATTTATCATATTTATGAGCGTTTGCAATGGAGCACTGACAAATTAAAGTTTCCAACATGGGCCCTTACATATTACATAAGAAAGTGAAGTTCAGCTACAGCTGGTGTTCAAAATGTCCTCCTCGTTCACGGACACATGACCGTAGACGTGGACGCCACTGTTTGATGGCCCGGTCGATGATCGCGTGGTCAAACAGCTGCCACTCCTCAACCAGACGCGCCCTTAGATGATCGACGTCACGAATACGGGAACGATAAACGCGCTCCTGCAGTACACTCCAGATTTGGTAGTCAACTGGATTGAGGTCTGGACTGTTGGGTGGCCACATCTGCGGTGATATGAAGTCGGGTGTCTCCCGGGACAGCAGAGCAATGGTCTCACGTGCTCGATGCGCAGGGGCACTGTCTTGTTGGAATGTGAAGTAGCCGCCAGAAACCTGCTTGATAGCAGGTAGCAGATGTTGAGTGAGCAGCACATCGCGATAGTACGCTCCATTTACCTTCACACCCGGCTCAACAAAGATCAAATGAGTGCACCCCAGGGTTGACACACCGACTGAGACCATTAGTGACTTTGAAAAGTGTGAACGTGTTTTGAGGAGACGTTCAGCAGGCACGTGTTTCTTGCGCGTCCCAGCCGCCGCATAAACGCGATCATTCTGGAGGTTGACAGGAGGAGCGACGGTAAAAACTTTTTCGTCCGTAAACCATATGAATGGGACTGTGTGCTCAGGGTATTTCTTCAGCAGCTGCTTGACGCGTACAAGACGTGTCAGTTTGTTTCTTGGTGTTAGATCTTGCGCTCGCCTCTTCTTAAAACAAACCAGCTTCAAGTCCTTGGCAACGATTTCGTGTACTGCGGTCTTCGGAATCCCAATATCCCTCGCAATCTGACGCACCGTTCTATGGGTTCCCGGTGCATCTTCTTGGCTTAATGCCAGCCTTTCAACCAACTCGACGTTTTCAACAGTGCGTGTCGTGCGTTTTTGGCCACTGCCAGGTTTTCGCTTCACTGTGCCGGTTTCATCGATCTTCTTCAATAGCTTACTCACAGACGAAAGACACCAACCTTTATTCGAAAATTCATTCAGAAACCTTCTCGCTCCATAACCATGTTCTTGCCGCAGTACTTTAATTAAAATTTTATCTTCTTCTGTAAACGCCATTTTTGTTGTGCTTAGACCAAAACAAGTGACGTATTTCATCGATGACGACGTCACAGCGTCTGCGTAAGTAAGGGCCCATGTTGGAAACTTTAATTTGTCAGTGCTCCATTGCAAACGCTCATAAATATGATAAATTCACGAACATTTCCAAACGGCTTTAGGATCTCGTGTAGATATGGTCACTGTTGTTGTGTTTAAAATTTCAGGTAAATACTGATAGTTTTGACCGAGTTATGACACTTTTGTTGTGTTCTACTTTTCATCCGGACACAGTGTATGTGTGTATGTGTGTTTTTGTGTGTATGTGTGTGTGTGTTTGTATGTGTGTGTATGTGTGTCTGTATGTGTGTGTGTGTTTGTATATGTCTGTGTGTGTTTGCATGTGTGTGTGTGTGTGTGTGTGTATAGGTGTGTGTGTGTTGTGTGTGTGTTGTGTGTGTGTTTGTGTGTGTTTGTGTGTGTTTGCATGTGTTTGTGTGTGGGTCAGTCCGTAGAGAGGTCGGCGTACGTGCGTGTCAGCGCAGTTGTCGGATGGACGTCGTGCATTTGGACCTATCTGGCATGGCCAGATGGAGCCAGCGACCAACCAATGACCTCTGAACGCTGACCAATGACCACTCACTACTGACCGCAGGCCAACGCCGTATATATATGTATATGTATATGTATAGATATAAGCTTATGTATATATATATACTTACTGGATAGACGCATCTAATATATAGTTATTTTATGCATGTGTATGTTATTGTTAATTTCCAACTTCTATTGCGCCGGGGTCTAATGCACAAGGCATCAATCGATGGCGCACCAACACGGGTCAATATCAAGGAGGTCGGTCCATTGAGAAAGTATGTGTGTGTGTGTGTGTGCGCGCGTGTGTTTGTGTTTGCGTGTGTGGTGTGTGAAGAGACAGACAGACAGACAGAGGCAGACTGCCAGAGAGAGAGACAGACAGACAGAGAGAGACAGACAGAGACAGGGACAGAGAGACAGAGACAGAGACAAGAGACAGACAGAGAGACAGACAGAGACAGACAGACAGAGACCGAAACAGAAAAAGAGATGGAGAGACATAGACACAGAAACAGAGACAGACAGAGACAGATAGACAGACAGAGACAGACGAATAGAAAGAGAGAAGGAGAGACATACAGACAGAGAGACAGAGAGAGAGAGAGACAGAGAGAGACAGAGAGAGACAGAGAGAGACAGAGAGAGACAGAGAGAGACAGAGAGAGACAGAGAGAGAGAGAGAGAGAGACAGAGAGAGTGAGACAGAGAGACAGAGACAGAGAGAGACAGACAGAAACAGACAGACAGAGACAGAAACAGAAACAGAAAAAGAGATACAT
>JACEVL010000379.1:475000-542500 GCA_020284085.1 Aporrectodea caliginosa | reverse complement strand
TAGACGGATGTTGTTTAACTAGATTTTGATGGATGGATGCATGGGCGTAGCCAGAAAAAATTTCGGGGGGTTTAAGATTTCGGGGGGTTTCCATTGGATATGGTCGCAAAAGTTCCGTGTTTTTTGTATTTTGTATGTAAAAGCATGTTTAAAAAAATTTGAAACTTATTTCGGGGAGTTTGAACCCGTAAACGCCTCCTTAAATACGCCCATGGATGGATGCAAGAAACTGAAGAAAGAAGCCCAACATCGAGAGGAGTGATGCGCTGTTGGACGTTTGAACCCGCCCAAAGGAAGAGAGCTTAAAGAAATTACAAACAGTGAAAGGCTACATTAACCGTCTATGCACCACTTTGAGAACAGTATTTACCGCCCCATATAAAATAATGTCTCGACTTGGCAAACAGTGCGCGTGGATATAGACTATTGTTTCAAGAGAAAACTACTTTTGCTGTTTCGTTTAGCCGACTTTTACCAGTCGTGTTTATCGATTTAAGCAGTCATTCGATTACATCAGTTGTTTGTGTGGTGTTCTTCTGTGTGTCTCCTTTTGTCTGTGTCTGTGTCTGTGCGTGTGTGTTTATCTCTCTGTTTATTTCTACGTCCGTTCATATCTATCTATTTGCACACATAGCTGCTTGCCTGCCTGTATGCGTTCGTGCCTGTCTCTCTGTCTAACTGTCTGCCTGCCTGTCTGTCTGCCTGTCTGCCTGTCTTGCTGTCTGTCTATCTGCCTTCCTGTCTGTTTGTCTGCCAGCCTGCCTGATTGCCTTCCTGTCTGTCTGTCTGTCTATCTGTCTTCCTGCCTGCCTTCCTTCCTTCTTTCCTGTCTATCTGTCTATCTGCCTTCCTGTCTGTCTGTCTATCTGCCTTCCTGTCTGCCTTACGGTTCAACGTTTGAACTGATGCATAGAACTGATGGACTGGTGTTGTGTGCCTCGCACTGTGTTAAATATGTGCGAATGTTAGAGGTTGGGTACTTGTCAATGGTTTAATGCTCTGTTTGTCACCGTCTGTCTGTCTGTCTGTCTGTCTGTCTGTCTGTCTGTCTGTCTGTCTGTCTGTCTGTCTGTCTGTCTGTCTGTCTGTCTGTCTGTCTGTCTGTCTGTCTGTCTGTCTGTCTGTCTGTCGTCAGACGTCGCTCCAGTCAACGTCCTACCTCTATCTATCCATCAGTCTCTGTCCCATCGCTATGTCTGTCTATCCGTTTCTGCCTATCCGTCCGTCCGTCCGTCCGTCTGAGCGTCTGTCCTTGCCTCCTTCTGCGTTTGTTCTTCTACACGTTTCTCCTGAGTCCGTCTGTCCGTCCGTTCCTGTCCATCTGTCCTTCTGTCCGTTCCTGTCTCTCCGTCCTTCTGTCCTTTCCTGTCTCTCCGTCCTTCTGTCCGTTCCTGTCTCTCCGTCCTTCTGTCCTTTCCTGTCTCTCCGTCCTTCTGTCCGTTCCTGTCTCTCCGTCCTTCTGTCCGTTCCTGTCTCTCCGTCCTTCTGTCCTTTCCTGTCTCTCCGTCCTTCTGTCCGTTCCTGTCTCTCCGTCCTTCTGTCCGTTGCTGTCTCTCCGTCCTTCTGTCCTTTCCTGTCTCTCCGTCCTTCTGTCCTTTCCTGTCTCTCCGTCCTTCTGTCCGTTCCTGTCTCTCCGTCCTTCTGTCCGTTCCTGTCTCTCCGTCCTTCTGTCCGTTCCTGTCTCTCCGTCCTTCTGTCCGTTCCTGTCTCTCCGTCCTTCTGTCCTTTCCTGTCTCTCCGTCCTTCTGTCCGTTCCTGTCTCTCCGTCCTTCTGTCCGTTCCTGTCTCTCCTTTCTTCTGTCCTTTCCTGTCTCTCCGTCCTTCTGTCCGTTCCTGTCTCTCCTTTCCTTCTGTCCTTTCCTGTCTCTCCGTCCTTCTGTCCTTTCCTGTCTCTCCGTCCTTCTGTCCGTTCCTGTCTCTCCGTCCTTCTGTCCGTTCCTGTCTCTCCGTCCTTCTGTCCTTTCCTGTCTCTCCGTCCTTCTGTCCGTTCCTGTCTCTCCGTCCTTCTGTCCGTTCCTGTCTCTCCGTCCTTCTGTCCTTTCCTGTCTCTCCGTCCTTCTGTCCTTTCCTGTCTCTCCGTCCTTCTGTCCTTTCCTGTCTCTCCGTCCTTCTGTCCTTTCCTGTCTCTCCGTCCTTCTGTCCTTTCCTGTCTCTCCGTCCTTCTGTCCGTTCCTGTCTCTCCGTCCTTCTGTCCGTTCCTGTCTCTCCGTCCTTCTGTCCGTTCCTGTCTCTCCGTCCTTCTGTCCGTTCCTGTCTCTCCGTCCTTCTGTCCGTTCCTGTCTCTCCGTCCTTCTGTCCGTTCCTGTCTCTCCGTCCTTCTGTCCGTTCCTGTCTCTCCGTCCTTCTGTCCTTTCCTGTCTCTCCGTCCTTCTGTCCTTTCCTGTCTCTCCGTCCTTCTGTCCGTTCCTGTCTCTCCGTCCTTCTGTCCTTTCCTGTCTCTCCGTCCTTCTGTCCGTTCCTGTCTCTCCGTCCTTCTGTCCTTTCCTGTCTCTCCGTCCTTCTGTCCTTTCCTGTCTCTCCGTCCTTCTGTCCGTTCCTGTCTCTCCGTCCTTCTGTCCGTTCCTGTCTCTCCGTCCTTCTGTCCGTTCCTGTCTCTCCGTCCTTCTGTCCGTTCCTGTCTCTCCGTCCTTCTGTCCTTTCCTGTCTCTCCGTCCTTCTGTCCGTTCCTGTCTCTCCGTCCTTCTGTCCTTTCCTGTCTCTCCGTCCTTCTGTCCTTTCCTGTCTCTCCGTCCTTCTGTCCTTTCCTGTCTCTCCGTCCTTCTGTCCGTTCCTGTCTCTCCGTCCTTCTGTCCGTTCCTGTCTCTCCGTCCTTCTGTCCGTTCCTGTCTCTCCGTCCTTCTGTCCGTTCCTGTCTCTCCGTCCTTCTGTCCGTTCCTGTCTCTCCGTCCTTCTGTCCTTTCCTGTCTCTCCGTCCTTCTGTCCGTTCCTGTCTCTCCGTCCTTCTGTCCGTTCCTGTCTCTCCTTTCTTCTGTCCGTTCCTGTCTCTCCGTCCTTCTGTCCGTTCCTGTCTCTCCTTTCTTCTGTCCGTTCCTGTCTATCCTTTCTTCTGTCCGTTCCTGTCTCTCCGTCCTTCTGTCCGTTCCTGTTTCTCCGTCCTTCTGTCCGTTCCTGTCTCTCTGTCCTTCTGTCCGTTGCTGTCTCTCCGTCCTTCTGTCCGTTCCTGTTTCTCCGTCCTTCTGTCCGTTCCTGTCTCTCTGTCCTTCTGTCCGTTCCTGTCTCTCTGTCCTTCTGTCCTTTTCCCTGACTCTCCGTCTTTCTGTCCTTTCCTGTCTCTCCGTCCTTCTGTCCGTTCCTGTTTCTCCGTTCGTTCGTCCTTGACCTTGTGTTTGTTTCTCATTCTGCGTTCGTCAGTTCTTCTGTCCGTCCGTCCGTCCGTCCGTCCGTCCGTCCGTCCGTCTGTCTGTCCTTCTTTCGATGTCTGAGGCACATATGCCTGCATCGTAGTAATTGTGCGCTGAGTGTCGTCTCCTCATTTTGCCTGATTTCGACGCATGGTGGCGTCTCTCTCTCTCTCTCTCTCTCTCTCTCTCTCTCTCTCTCTCTCTCTGCTCTGCATCTCTCTCTCTCTCTCTCTCTGTCTCTCTGTCTCTCTGTCTCTCTCTCTCTCTCTCTCTCTCTCTCTCTCTCTCTCTCTCTCTCTCTCTCTCTCTCTCTCTCTCTCTCTCTCTCTCTCTCTCTCTCTCTCTCTCTGCTTTCTTGTCCTCTTGGGAAATCCGCTGATTACGATAGTCATCAATCTTTCGCCTCGGATGGAGACTTCGTCCGGTCTCTGTCTCTCTGCCTCATCCTCCTATCTCACACCCCATCCTCCTCTTCCCATTCCTCCTCCTCTTCATCCTCCTCCTCTTCTTCTTCTTCCTCCTCCTCTTCCAATTCCTCCTCTTCCTTCCTCCTCTTCTCCTCCTCCTCCTCTTCCCATTCCTCCTCCTTCTTCTTCTTCTTCCTCCTCTTCCAATTCCTCCTCTTCCTCCTCTTCCTCCTTCTCCTCTTCCCATTCCTCTTCCTCCTACCCCTCTTTCAATTCCTCCTCTTGTTCTTCCTTCTCCTCCTCTTCCCATTCCTCCTCTTCCAATTCCTCCTCTTCCTCCTCCTCTTATTCCCATTCCTCCTTCTCCTCCTTCTCCTCCTCCAACTCATTTTCCTATGCCTCTTCCTCCAATTCCTCATCCTCCTATTCTCAATCTTTTTCTTCGTCTCTCTGCTCTTCCTCTTAATTCCTTTCCTTGCTTCTCATTCTCTTCTCCCTCCTCCTTCTTTTCTTCCCCTTCTTCCTTCTCCTCTCTTCCTCCCGTCTTCTATTTCTTTTTCCTCTTCTTCTTCCTCCTCCTCCTCCCCTCCTCCTCGTGCATGCATACCTGCATACATACATAAATACACACACATACATACATACGTTAATGCACACATTCATAAAGACATATACGCACACATAAATACATGCGTGCATTCTTACTTACATGCATACATACATACATACATACATACATACATACATACATACATACATACATACATACATACATACATACATACATACATACATACATACATACATACATACATACATACATACATACATACATACATACATACATACATACATACATACATACATACATACATACATACATACATACATACATGCATGCATACATACATACATACATACATACATACATACATACATACATACATACATACATACATACATACATACATACATACATACATACATACATACAAGACTTTCTTATTTCCTAGGGCTGTCACGCTGAGAGCGCTCTGAATAAAGTACTGTAAGAGGCGCTTTACAAATTCTCAGATACGATACGATACATACAATCATACATACATACATATACATACCCTAATTTCTACTCTTCTAAGATAGATAGAGGATCTTCATCCAGATGATGGTGGCCCCATTGGTGGGTAAGCGGAGTGGTTGGTGTAGGTATGGGGAATTTACATGATTCATGAGGGTGTGAAATAAAACTAGACGAGTGAAATTAATGACTCACTGTTGAAGACGGACGATAGTATGATCACCAGGAAGTCGAGGCGTCCACATCGACCAGCCACGTTGACAGGGAGCCCGTCGAGGCTCATGGCACCGCCACGGCCGAACCCGGGACCCCCAGCTGACGATCGCCTTCTGGGCTGAGCCCCTGAACCGGGCTCAGATGAGCGCAGACGTCCGAGCAAATCTACCATTCAGTGTTGAAGTATCCGCTCCACTTCAAGTTAATTGTTCATACGATGTATAGGCGCAACAACATGTGACACTTTGCGACACATTATGTGACACTATGTGACACTGTCGTTAGTGTTATCTTAAACTCCAAAACTTCTAAAGCGCTGCGAGAAAGCTAAGCGCAGTGCACCAGATTATTGACGAACGCTATGTGACACTATGTGACACTTTGCGACATTCTGTGACACAATGTGACAAGTAATCCTAATCGTAAATTCCAAATGTCTAAAGCGCTACTTCACGACCACTAGGTGGCAGTATGTGACATTATATATCCGCCTGTGCTCGCATTTTTCCAGTCAGAATTTGTCTGCCCAGGCCAGCCTATCATTAGTTGTGATCGTCTGTATGAGCGCCAAGCCCGGTGCGTCCTGCAACGTGCTGATATTACAGAATTTCTACTGAAACAGTGCCTGTGACAATGCCAGTCGCATTGACGCTGATGCCATCGGTCAGACAATGCCTACTGATTGTCCTTTAGACAATGGCTTATGTAGGCTATCGATGCTGCAGTTGCATCACAGACAATGCCTACTGAAGTTGCGCTGAAGTTATCGTTAGACAATGACCGTGGAATCATTGCCGCAGACAATGCCTATGGAATGTCTGATGAATTTATCACTTAGACAATGACCACTAAATCGTTGCTAGAAATTAGTCGTTCGACGTTGCATACTGAATATAATATGCTGAATTACTATCTCTCACAAAATGCGCTCTGAATCTTTCCTTGTTGGAGAATTCCTACTAAATCCTTGCTACAATCATCATTTAGACAATTACAAATGAATCCTTGCTACAGTCATTGTTTAGATAATTCCAACTGATTGAACTGAAGCTTTCCTACAAATCATTGTTAGAGAATTCCTACTAAATCCTTGCTACAATCATCATTTAG
Organism: Aporrectodea caliginosa; assembly: GCA_020284085.1. Classification (NCBI taxonomy): domain Eukaryota; kingdom Metazoa; phylum Annelida; class Clitellata; order Crassiclitellata; family Lumbricidae; genus Aporrectodea; species Aporrectodea caliginosa. Next base: position 536,348 of record JACEVL010000379.1, on the reverse strand, counting down.
ATAATCCCGTCTGAATCCTTGCTACAATCATTGCTTAGATAATTCCAACTGAAACCTTGGTAGGTTACGATGTTTAGAGAATACACTCCCAATCTGTGATGCGATCATGCTTAAAAAAATCCTTCTGAACCCTTGCTACAATCATTATTTAGATAATTCCCTCTGAATCCTTGCTACGATCACTGTAAACTGAAAGAGTCACCAGTAGCGGGCCCACACGCACACGAGGAACCAACCAACGAATTCCCGCCAACAGCTGATGGCATGAATGCTTAGAGTCTCTGGGCCAAGTTAACTGAATCCTTGCTACAATCATTGTTTAGATAATTCCTACTGAATCCTTGCTACAGTCATAGTTTAGATAACCCCTACTAAAATCGTTGCACTGCAGTTATCTGTTGGATGATTCCCGCTGTATGTTCCTACAATCATAGTCTAAACAGTGTCCATACTATTTAACCCATGTTGAACAAAGACAATTATTAGGCAACACCTTCCAAATGTGTTGAAATAACACTCAACGCCTACTGTAGTTCACGAGCACAGTTTTGAGCTGCAGGCTCCAGCCACCGGACCCATCTCCACTGGTTACGCATCTCGATATTGTCTGCAGTCAGCGGCGAGATGCGTGAGATACAGTCTGCCGTTGAGCAGTGATGCTGTGAACGGATGCGGTCGGATGCGGTCCCCCATCGCAACCGAAGCAATGCCAAACGATTCGCTTCAACGGTCAGACGTCGCCGTTATGGCTCTAATGATAGACTTCCGAGGAAGTCGTTTTCCATGGCTAATATCTGTCTTGCATTTCTCTTTATCTCTCTAAGGTAACGGCATACATTTTCGACCATTAGTCATGCATATATATATATATATTTATATATATAAATATATATATTCACGACTATAAATAGGCCTACATCTATAATTGATTAGTAGTAGTAGTAGCTGTAGTAGTGGTGGTGGTGGTGGTGGTGGTGGTGGTGGTGGTGGTGGTGGTGGTGGTGGTGGTGGTGGTGGTGGTGGTGGTGGTGGTGGTGGTGGTGGTAGTAGTAGTAGTTGTTGTTGTAGCAGTAGTAGTAGTAGTAGGAGCATAATAGGCATAATACTTGGTCAACTACTACTACTACTACAACAGCAACAACAATTACTACACTACTTTTATTAATATTATTATTAATCATATCATCGCCATCATCATCATCATCATCATCATCATCATCATCATCATCATCATCATCATCATCATCATCATCATCATCATCATCATCATCATCATGATGAGGTTTACATTAAGAAATATCTTTTCCTTTTGACCAGCAGATGTCGATCGTTCGTCTTTTACTCCTCTGTCACAATCTCAAACCGACCAGAATGACGTTAACGAAATCTCTGACGGTATACGAAGCGACCAGAGTGACGGAAGGGCGGCTGGGAAGGAGCAGCCCCCGATCGACGGGGTCTAGTCGAGGCCAGTCTGGGATCCCCGCAGGCCACGATGCCCATGTGGTGGTCGACTAGAGCATCCATTGGCAGCTGCAGTTCAGCATCAGCAGCCGATCAGTACCTTTCGGCGTCAGAGTTAATGGCCTCTTCCTGCCTCCGCCATCCCACCCTCTGCTGCTGTTACTTCCGCTCTTCTGCCGTTTCCTCGCCGCTGCTCATCTGGGTCGTTGTATTTGGCGCCGACATTCGGGTCATCCGGGGGACGACCTCGGTTCAAACGTTGCATTGAAATTGGTCATTTGGTGGACTCGATGAATCACCGTCCGTCAGTCTGTCCTCTCGTTCGTCCGTCCGTCCGTCCATGATTCCGCCGGTCCGTGCGTACGTCCTTTCGTCCGTCCGTTCGTTCGTCCGTCACTTCGTCCTTTCGTCCGTCCTTTCGTCCATTCTTTCGTCAATCCGTCCTTTAGTCCGTCTGCCCGTCCTTTCGTCCATCTGTCCGTTCTTCTGTCCGTCCGTCCATCCGTCCTCTCGTCCGTCCGTCCGTCCATCCGTCCTCTCGTCCGTCCATCCGTCCTTTCGTCCGTCCATCCGTTCACGCAGGCATTGACGCAGGTCGAGTGCGCTGCTGATTTCTGAGCGGCGCTATATAAGTGTGCAGTTAGAATTACAATTACAATTACAATCCGTACTTTCGTTCGTCTGTCCGTCCTTTCATCTGTCCGCCTTTCCGTCTGTTCGTCCTGTCGTCCGTTTCTGCTTCGTAAGGCCCTGGGGCAAACGTATTTCCAAACACGTTCGGCCATTTGCATTCGCTCTGTGTCAGTCATAGCTGTTTCTTTTCGACCACTTCTTTCTTCTCTATTTCCCATCTATTAAATTTTATAGTCACAGAAAGAAACTCGTTTAAAATTGTACTCAGTGAGTGTATCCTTGTGTATTTTCAAAACGATGCTCACAGATTTAAATCTAAACAGGTTTACGGTACACTTTGTTCGTGCTAATTTGAAATGGCAATTAACAGTAACAAAGCAAAACAGGTCAATAAACAATGGACAATAGCTTCAATACAATTTTGGTGCATTGTTTACAATCATGGGCGTATGGTGTGAGTGGGGGGGGGGAGGGGTTACGGGTTCAAACCACAAAATAAATATTGCCGAAAAACCACTTAACTTTTCAAAACTGACCCCTTACTTTACGACTAGGTCCAGCGGAACCCCCAAAAGGAAAACCCCAAAATTGTTTTCTGGCTACGCCCTTGTTTGCAATGTTCACTTTCTTTTGTTAACACTAGGTTTTAAAAGTTCATGTATCTGAACACATTTACTTACATTGACTAAAGCATTTGATGCTAACAAGACCGATGGATTGAGTTTCTAGCGAATTGTAAAAATTCACAAAGTCGGCACTTTCAATAAAATTATACCAACCACTCATCGACATTAGTGTAGTAATAATAATAATAAATGTAATAACAATAATACGATTTATATAGCGCCGTAGCACAGCCAAGGCCGAAGGAAAAGAAGCTGCACGTGCTTTCAAAAAGTCAACGACAGTCACGTGGTTGTTTTAAAAATAGGTCTTAAGCTGTGGAATATTACATGAGATATTTTCAGCACAGACTCTGTGACTTGGTGCAAACTAACACGAACCAGCACTTTAATTTTTTCACACAACTTACACTAATTATTAATTGTAAAATTACAGAGAAGATTGTTGTAACAGGAACTTCTTCCAGATAACTTAAAACTACAGAAAGCAGTTGGAAAATCGTCAGATGACTGTACTCTGATTCCAAAGTTTCGATCTACAGTGGTGACTGAGAGGATTTTTTCAACTGACTCGGTGTAATGCATTTGACGACTCTTTCCTCAGAACCACATGAGCTTGAGCAGGAGTGCCTTGAGCAATCGAGCCTCGTAGGTGACCGTGTTCTGACCCGGGGGCATCTTCTGTGGCTCCAGAGGAGGCTCAATCTGGGCAATGACGCTTCGGCCATACACTACAAACAGGTAAAGTAAAGTAATTCAATCATTCATTACTACAGTCTACATCCCTAATAAAAAATTCTTCATCTATTATTTCATACTGACACACCTCAATATCATTACAATTCATAGTACATGTATGAACGGATGATCACAAGTTATTACAGGAGTCGAATTTAACTGTTTGTCAGCTATGCAAGGCGCCAATCATGTCCTGCTGCTCATTTAACCAACGCCATCTGGCAAATGAAAGGCTGAGTCGACCTTTGGGATGGTAGCGGGAATCAATCCCGCGTCCGTTCTGATCTTCTGCTCTTCGTGCCAGAGTGTTACCATTACCCAAAACCCCTACCGATCATTATTTACATTCAATGAATCAATAGGTCATTCAATCACCGAGTGACTGATTAAATAAGTGAGTGATATTGTCCTCCCACCAAAGTTTGGAAGTGCACACACGTCTATATCGCAGAACATCGATGGCGCTGAGCAATTGTAAGTGAAGGGCTTACTCAAAATTCATACTCATCGACCGCACGAGTGGAGGCTCGAACCCGTACTCTCCGCATTACAGGCCGAGCACTCCATCCATAAGGCTACCATGCTCCACTTGACTACTAATGCTCAGTTGCTCACACGTAAACCATGACCGCATAATCCCTCCAGTTGACAGCTTGATGCGCTAAACATTTATTGTTAGGATGTCATATACTTCTCAACCATGTTTATTAGATGTCTGTACACCAAAGTATGATAATTAGGAATTGGTTAATAAAGAATATACTTATTTTCTTACTGAGTTGGTTACTAACTTACTCACATACTTACTTACATACTTACTCACTTATTACTTACTTACTCACTCACATACTTACTAACACATTTATTTATTACTCACTCACATACTTCATACTTACTCACTTATTACTTACTTACTCACTCACATACTTACTAACACATTTATTTATTACTCACTCACATACTTACTAACACATTTATTTATTACTCACTCACATACTTACATACTTACTCACTTATTACTTACTTACTCACATACTTACTCACATACTTACTAACACATATTCATTTATTACTTACTCACTCACATACTTACTTGCATACTCACTCGCTTATTACTGACTTACTCACTCACATACTTTATTGACTTACTTATATACTTACTCACTCACTTACTCACATACTTATTGTTACATGTGCAAGGCATCCGCTTACGTTCGCAGTGATCGAGAAACATGAGACAGTCCTGAAGCGTGTCATCCTTCAACATGATCATGTGTTTCGCTGCGTTTTCGATGAGAGACAGGAAACACCGTTTGGTGTAGTACCACGTCTCCGTGCCGAGTTTCTTCTGATATGGCTCCAGACTCTTTATTACTCGAGATATGCCAAACTCATAGTTCCCCTTGGAGCAGTACAACGTCCTAGAAAGACCAGGAATTAAAAAACATATATCAACACTGCCACTGATTTTTGTACTCTGGCAGTGCCAGTTCCAAGCCTGGATGAAGGAGGAGGGCGACGCTAATGATATTTGTTATCACACAGCGTCGTTAAACTGGTAACATCTGCAATCAAAGCCCTATAAATTACAGGCTGTAATCACTTACATTCACCTATTTATAGGAAACAAGTTCTTGTTATGTTTTCATGAGGTACATTTCCAAAGAGCAACTTCATTATGTGTTTGATTCGTATTCATAATCAGAACTGTAAAATGCAAATTTCTACAGTGCTATTCTAAAGCTATTCACGAGTGTTGTGTCAAGTCGGAGGGGTTGTCCAGAGATCATAAGCTGCAAACTTCGAAAGCACCACTCGAAAGCCAAGAACAGTGCACCAGCTTAATCGTAATGTACCGTATGAACTTTACTAAAGGCTGGCACATAACTTCCAAAGGATGAAAATGTATTAGGCACAGTAAAAATAGTAAACAGCTGAGTTACTAATTATTATTTAAACGTTTAAACATTTACTGATATATCATGACAATAAATCCATACAACTCAAAATGTGCAAAATGAAACATGAAGACATTTCCTCTTTAATACCCTTGATATAGACTGGTCAATCTTTCACAATTATAGACCAGTATATGAAAAAACCCAGTCCATATACATGTTTTATTATACATGTATTTTTAATTTATTATGCCATAATACTTAAAACTAGCTAATCATTACCCAATCACTAAGTTAACAATGCAGAGATGAAACATTTTCTTGTCCGGCTGTTCGTATGCGACGTGTTCTTCCTCCTTCTCAATTTTTCTCATCAGAACTTCAGCCTAAATTCCAGAGGAAATCAAACCAGCAGCACGTAAAGATTCCAGCAAGTCTAGTAAAAATCATCTTCACCAGCTTGCTATTATTATTATTATTACGAAAATTTTAAATGCACACCGAAATGAGATTCTCAGGCATGTTTAGTCATTTGTCAGGCAAAATGTCAGGCAAGCGAGACATGGTGAATTTTTAGGCACTTCTTGAAGGAAGAAAAAGATTTCAATCTCCAGAGACTCATTGGTAGCCGGTTCCACTCCCTGGGGCAGCAAAATGGAATTCACAAGAGCCCATGACAGTTCACTGAACTAGTGCTTCAACCAGAAATTTATTATTAATAAATACCTTTTATATAGGTATAATAATAATAAAAGGTATAATAATAATAAATTTGCAATATAATATATATTCCATTCACATTTTCATATCGGTTCTCACTTTCATCTGAAAAGTGGAGGGTACCAACTTAGACTCTCCCTTTCCCTTTCATGTAATAATTTAATGAACAGTACGAAACGTCAGTAGAGAATGAAAGGCTATTACAAGAGTGGTGGCTATCATTTCCCTAGTCCAAAAAGTGGGGCTACAAAATCCCATACACGTTAAAAATTATTCCTATGGTGCTCACCATTTATACCAGCAGATATTGCAATTGATCAGAAAACACTTTGATGCCCTTTTGTGTTAGGCCCGTGTTGTGCAACCAGGCATTCCTAATGACTAGTGCCAAACTTTCGAATTCACTTCTCAGATCATTTCAGATTCAAACTCAAGACTCATCAGTTTCAACATGCTTACCAACCCGCTTTGTTTTACTTTAACAACGAGAGTGTACTAAAAGCGACTGGGAAACCAATGCAGAGCGTCGTTAGAGTGTTAAGCAGATTTTAAAGCAGAAACTACCTCTTCATTTTGACTGGTCATGATGTAGGATACGCAGAGGTTGGCCAGAACAATTGCACTGATGTCAAGAATCTGAAACAATTCAAATATATACGTCACAATGGAGTCTGCTCGTTTTCTAAACATTACTTAGTACATCATCGTCATCGTCATCGTCATCATCATCATCATCAGCATCATCACCATCACCATCACCATCATCATAATCATAATCATCACCATCACCATCATCATCATCATCATCAATCATTAATCATAATCATCATCATCATCAATCATTAATCATCACAACCACCACCATCTTCTTCTTCTTCATCATCATCTTCTTCATCATCATCTTCTTCATCATCATCTTCTTCATCATCTTCTTCATCATCATCATCATCATCATCATCATCATCATCATCATCATCATCATCATCATCATCATCATCATCATCATCATCATCATCATCATCATCATCATCATCATCATCATCATCATCATCATCATCATCATCATCATCATCATCATCATCATCATCATTACTCATTTATTAAGCACCACTAACTAATCTCCAGTTGACACAGAGCCTCAACAGTTCTCTTAAATGATAGGCATGTATCTTCAAAACTAAATTTCTCGTAGAAATGTTCTCATTCAACTTGCATTGTCGTAGTTCTTTTTGACGAGTGGTTCATAGAATCCGATCGCATCCTTGTACTTGTTTTCCTGCATGAACAGAACGTGGGCCACGTTCAGTTTCCACGCATCGTGGTCGTTGCCAAACTCCACGGACTGACGAAAGATCTTTTCGACCTGCGGGTAATTCTCCCGATCCCAGTAGATCTTCGCCTGGTGCATCAAGACCGGAATATACCTAAAACGTCAAACCCAGAATTGAACTGAAGAAAACAAAAATGCATGTTTACAATTATTTGATAAGTAAGTAAGTAAATCTTTGTTTGCATCTGACAAGCTCACATGCATTACATTGTATACACGATTACATACATTTTAAAATAAGCTATAACAGTAGCAGATTAGTAAGACACACATACACAACTAAATATAACTGAAGATACATCGGTTAACAAAACTACTTTTACACAATTTAGATTAAAAAATGATGTTGAGTTTATACTGCAGTTTTCATTCACGTTTTCATGTAAATAGGTATACGCCAGCAGGGAGTGTGTGTTCATCTGGCCATTCATGTAACACTTTAGGGACCATAGAATGTCACTTCAGCATGCAGAGAGCCTTAATACATTAATGATAAGAAGGATTAATTTTCCAGTGGCTTTTAGCGCACCCTCGTCTGCAAAGGGTTAACAGTCTAAACCTGACCAATGTCATCTCATGTCTTAATAGCTTCACCTCATTATTAGTATTATTTTGCATTTATTAAGTGCCACATCATAATGACCAAGCATCAATCGATGGCGCTGAGCAATTGCGAGTCAAGGACTTGCTCAAGGTCCCTACACAGTAACCGTCTCAGGGGAGGAGGATCGAACCCATACTTTCCATGTTACAAGGTGAGCAGCACTCTAAGCAATCGGTAATCGTACCAACGCATGAGCAACATGTACCTGCTTAGCAAACCAAATGATACAAAACGGAACCACAATGCTCATGCTATACTGGAATTATGCTTTAAAATTATTATTGTAAAACAAATGTGGTGCAAACCGACTTTTCAAGCGTTTCATCATATTCATGAATTGCTTGTTTGGCTGCTTCATCATCATGGTTCTTACGACTTTCCTGCACCTAAAACAGAAAGTAAACCCTTTGAAAAGTCACTGTAATGATCTTTGTGGTTAAATCTACAGACAAAACTAGCAAGAAGCACTCTAAAAGCCAGTCATAGTGAGTGGTATAATAACGAATGGCACTGGTAATTATACCACTCACTACGACTGTAGTATTGGTAGTCGTATTCTTAGCCACACATCTACATGTATATAGCACTTCTGTGAAAATTTAGCAGATTTCGGATGCACATAGGATGAAGTAATATAACGCTTTCTATAAACAGCTTAAGACTTTCCTTTGTCACCGGGCCTGGGTCGGGAGCACCTCTGAGTAGTTATCTGAAGAGGCGCTAAACAAATTTCATAGATAGATTCACAGATAGATAGATAAGCTGATTGTGAAATTTCTGTCTCAACAGAATATCACTTTCAAAAGGTTTGTCATCATAATGGTTGACATTCAAAACTCTAGTTCTTAATAAAACCTATCATAAATTAATATGCACATTCCAAGAGACAACTCATCTGTCCTAAATCTCATGAATTATTGGAGCTGCAGAAGTTTACAGATAGGACAAAACTCCGTGATGTATCCTCACCGTTTTCGTGTGTTTCCGAAGAGTTTTCGTCAAGTCCGCAGCCAATACATCGAGCCGTTTGTAAGCTTCTTCTGGAGATGTTTGGCGCATGATCATGGCTTCCAGAAACTTGAAGAGATACTGTAACGAAAAGTAAAAAATTTAAAGCTTTGTCCAGCAAAGATTTTCGAGCTGTCTTAAAACGCTCTTGTTTAGATCAGTCAGATAGCCATAATGAGCAGTTCTTTTGTGAGGTACTTACTACATTTAGTTTTACCAATTCTGAACATTGCAAAAATGAAACAAAATACTTGAAACGTGAACACTAAAATATACTTCAAAGAAAGATTAGATCATTTGATCTTTTCAGTAAAACAAATATATTCATTCATTCTTCGTTTATTGAATCCCAAAAAAATCATTAAAATAAAAAATATAGACATGAAACATTGACATGGGTATTAAGAAACAACCGGTAGACCCAGAAGGAACAGAGTTCCGCTTGAATAGGGTCACCAAATTAAAGGCATTACAGATGGCGATGAAGAACAGTCGTCTTTCTAATAACACTGCAGCAGGAAAATATAATATCATATTTAAACCAAATTGTAAACGATGCAGGTTAAAGCAAAGCAATGTTGATCCACTTGTATATATATTCATCCACTAACTTCTGTAAGGTACTCGCCGTGCAGATGTGGATTTTCAGCCAAAACATCGGCAGCCATATCGTCGTACTAAAACAAATTCAATAACAGAATATTCTACATACTTCAATTCCTTTAGTTCTCAATTATACAGCAAATTACTTCTCATACATGGACAAACCCCACATCTTTCATATATTTGTAAATAAATAAATAAATATATATATTATATCCAGATCATATCTAAACTTATACTAACATGACGCATACAATTCATTTTAGTTCAGAACATGCAAGTTCTCGTTTCTCACAGATTACAAAGATGCTTACCTATTCCGTAAACAATAGCATACAACAAGCAGTTTCAGAGCATGTTATGGTACTAATAATATTACACAGGGCTCTCATACTTTTTACCATCTAAAGATCTCATTGTTCTAAACAATTGGTGAAATTTCAGAGTGGGATCTCCTATACAATATTTAATAACAATAATTTTCAATACAAATATAAACATTTGTGATTCAGTCTGTTATCTTTTATACTGTATGTGTATGTATATATGTATACATTTCTTTGTTCATACATGTATATGTATATGTAATTAGTAATTTATATAGCGCCGCTCACAGCCGAGGCCATTCAGTAGCGCTCCCAGTGCGAGAACCCCAAGAGAAGAAATAGGTTTTAAGGAGAGAGAGAGATGAAGACAGTGATCCAGAAAGGAAAGTCTCACGCAAAGTGAAGGGAAGGGCATTCCATAAAGAGGGCCCAATGATGGCAAAGGATCGAGTTTGAGCAATCGTGGTTCTAGCTCGTGGGAGAAACAAGTCAGACCGGTCCAGAGATCGGAGAGGCCGATGAGATGATGCAGAAAGAGGAGGACGAATGACGTCCCTGAGGTATTTTGGAGCAAGTCCCAGTTTGGATTTGAGGACCAAAGCAAGGACTTTAAACTGTATATGTGTGTGAACTTTCAGCTACTATTTAAAGCAAAATACAACATTACTGTTTGATATAAACTTATATTGCTAGCTACCAACCTCATATTTTATGTAGAGCAAGAGCAGATTAGCAAACGTCTCTGGAGGGAAGGAGTCTTGCTGGAGGAGGTATTGGAGCTTCTGGAATCCCTCCGTTGGATTGGTCTCCATGTTAATGAGGGCATTGTTATGCAGGGTCACTGGGTCCAGCTCCTCCTCTGACCTTGGTGGCATGTCCGTCAAGGCCACTCGAGCAAGGTCATCTGATAGAATTCAAGAAAACACAAAAGATGATAAGTTTAAGATATAGGTCTACGCCTTGGAAATCCAGCCACTCCCAAGTCAGTTTGCGCATTTAGAGGTGTATTTAATCTTCATTCATTCGTTCGTTCTGAGCATTTATATATCGCCTCAGATTATGCTCAATTATTATTCATATAATAATAATAATAAAGATTATCAATATTATGTTTTTATGCCCCGAGGTACCAGTATACAGGATCCCTCAAGGACTTAAACATTAATTAAATAGAAGCTGGATTGATGAAAATGATTCTTGCCTAAGTAGAAGTTGGATCAATGAAAAAGAGTGAAATACCGTGTTATTATTATTATTATTATTATTATTATTATTATTATTATTATTATTATTATTATTATTATCAATATTATCATTATCGTCATCATCACCACCACCACCACCATCATTATAGTACTTGCTTTGAGCCGATATACAATTCTAACTATTTCAGTGCAGTGGATGGCTCACAGTGTTTCAGCTGAAATTCGATGGCCGCCTGCAGATTGAAAGCCTCGATGAGGGCGGACTCGTGCAGTGTCAAAGTGTTGCCTACACTCCGCACATCAATGCCCTCTGTGTTCATTCCTACAGCCAACTCTGAAAGAAACATCACACTATAAACAGTACATCTCAACAACAAACACTATAATAACAAAGAAACCTCAGATTTTATTTATTTGGTAAAAATCACGTCACAACAGATTGAGCACTTTCCTTGTACAAGTAAGTATAAAGGGACACATGTTTCTATAGATACCGTATGGCCTCAATGTTGCTAATTTTTCATGAACAAACAACAGGGAACCTTCACCACTGGTGCCCATTTGAATGGACGCCATGCCATTTAAGGACCCTGAAGCCCTGTGTATGTACTGTGCTAGCTCGAGATTTAAATCTCTTAAATAACCCACCATTGGTACAGGAACCAGCAACTTCATGCACAAAGGCACATGGGACATATGTTCCAACCAATGTAGCTAACCATACCAGCAACCTAGTTTAATCTTACCCTGAGATAAAATGTCCTTCATATACATCTGTATTTTGTCTGTGTGAATTATGAAAAATTACTGATAATCAGTGTTTCCGTTAACGCCCAAATGGCCGTTTTTACGTCCGTAAAATACGTCCAAAACGTCCAAAGTTTTCTATGTGATAGCCGAAAGACATGAGCTACGTCCCAAAAAATTCTAGGTCAAGGCGTCAAAACGTCCTCTTTTTGGACTCACGGAAACACTGCTGATAATGCCACAAACAGAACAACAATAGTATATGAAGCACAGCAGACTTTCCAGATTTCTATAGAGCTGTTTAGACGGAAAGGTTAGGATTGATGATATTTCTTAAAAGACCAGAAGGCCAAATACCTGAATGTTCACTGATGCCTTTGCTAATGATGCCGCTAACAGAGTCAAGTGCCTGCTTGAACTGCTTCATCATGTAGTGACACAGAGCAATGTTGTACGACAGTGCAGGAGTCTCTCCACCAACCTGCTGCGCCTGCACAAACTTCTGCAGAGCTGCTTCATGTTGACCCTCCTTGAAAACATATAATATAAGATATAATGTGGGGCACGGTGGTGTAGGGGTATGTTCGGTGCCTTGCAGCCGGAGGGTTGCGGGTTCGAATCCACTTCAAGCTGCCGCGTAGGGACCCTGGGCAAGTCCTTCACTCGCAATTGCTCATGCGCTTCGGCGTGAAACTCCGATTCAGTGTCCGCGCTGTAGTCGGGAGCGCCTCTGAGTAGAAATCTTGAAGGGGCGCTATAACAAGTGCTCATACATGTACATACATACATACATACATAAGAGTAATGTAACGTAGTCAAATTTTTATACAATACAATACAACTGTATTTGATATTTCCCTCCTTCCACAGCTCAGAAGTGCGCATGACCATACGACAGAACATTGTTTGCACTGAGCAATTGTGCGCGAAGGACTTACTCAAGGTCCCTACACCCTTGGGCGAGGCTCGAACCCGTACTCTCCGCATTACAGGCCGAGTGCTCTAACCAATCAGCTCAGTTTGTATGATTCTGAACATTTGCATAGCACTATTCAACCTGCTTTCGATGGGGTGCCAGAGAACTTCTCAAAACAATCAACTGCAAATCACTAACTAGATTCAAAAATTCACACATTTCAGCTAAATTAACATTACATTTAATTCTCATTTCTTGGCACTGATTGCTTAGTCAATATATCAATTCCAGTAATACACTATTATTACGCATTTATTAAGCTCCTCTATCTAATGACCAAGCATCAATCGATGGTGCTGAGCAATTGTGAGTTACGACTTGCTCAAGGTCCATATATATAGTAACCGTCTTGGAGAGGCTCAAACCCGAAGTCTACAAGTTACAAGGTGAGCTCTCTAACCAATCGGCAACAGCATCATTATACATTCAAGCAGTTTCAAGTGTACATAAATAGACTGTTGTACTAAACAGTAGCAGAAATTCCCTTACGCCAGGTAGTCCTGGCTTTGACCAACAGAATAACACCTGCAGCTATATTGTCTTTTAAGTGAATAATACCTTGAAAAGAAGGCAGCCAAGGTTGACTAAGGTATCCGGATCATCTGCTGGACTGTCATCTACCAGACTCTGCAAAAAATCAGAACTATACACTGAAAACATCATTCTAACTCATAGTTTGTAAATTCATTAAATAAACTTAGTTAACTTCAGCTACAATTCTTAGTTAAAAATCGCAGAAGAAATTAGATGTCTTAACCTAAGAAATACTGCTACTCCAGTGTCAATATAAATAAACTATTTAACCTGGAGAAAATCAGCATTACAAAGTCAACAATTGACCAACCTTTGCTCCTGTAAAATCTTCCTGACCAAATCTAATTCCTGCTTGAAGCTTCACAATCTACAAAGGTGAAAACATGAGATTACCCCAAAACATGAAATTTATGAATTGCCAAATAGTGCCTTGAAGCAAACATTTATTCTATCTTATCTGTCAGTCTCACCTCCCTAAGCTTGAACTCAAGCAACTGGCTCTCATCTGTGGATGGGAATCCATTGGCTTTGATCCGCATCTATTCATTGGCCTGCCACTGCCAGTGACTCTTCTAGTCTACAGTGCTCTGACTAGTTTGCTCTTTGAGTGGTGCTAATTAAACTTTCAATTACAATTACAATCAAATTGAACTTAACAATAAGTAAATGCAAAAACAATTTAAAAAAAACAATTTCAACTCAGCAACACTGATGCAATGGAATCATTCAGAAGTAGAAGAACTAACCCTGGGTCGATAGCTAGGGTTGTCGATCTGACAGGAGACCTTCATGGCCTCCTCATAAAGACTGGCCTTGTACAAGGACTGAGCATAGTAGAGGCGATATTCATCCACGTCAGGGTTCAACAGGGTCAGCTGCTCATAGCAGTCGGCTGAATTGACAAAGTCTTGCAGCTGGTAGTAGCAGTAGCCCAGCAGAGACAATGCAGGGCGAGACTAAGAAAAAAAACAGCGAATACACCAATTATCGTTCGTTTTTTATGACGTGTTGTTTGAATGATTGAAAAATTAGCAGATTAGTATCTTAGTCATATTTAGCTTAGAAATGTGTTCATGTTCACGGCTCATAATAATAATAATAATCTTCGTTTAATATTTTCATTCTGACAATTACGCAGTATGATTACAAATCAGTATGAACAGATGATCACAAGTTATTACAGGAGTTTTAACTGTATAAATTATAATATATAATTATAATTCATCATTGTGCTAATAGGTCTAAAACTGCAAATTCTGCATTTGGTGTCATTACTGGTTTCATTTTAACTTCAAGTTAAGTTCATATCTTTGGCTAAAATATTTTTGAACTGGAAAATGATTAAAATTCATGCATTACTGAATCTGTGCATCTAAAAAAATGAGTTTGAGTAGCAATGAAATTAAAAGGACCCTCTTTACCTTGTCATATGTTTGGACGATGTTATTCAGAACCTCTATCGTTTCCGAGTATCGCTGATCTTTTATCTGAAAACAAGCATTTTCGTGTTTAGTTTTAAAATAAATAACTTCATTATAAGTGTTCACAGGCTTGGATAAAGTTGGTTTCACATTTTACCACTTATTTATTGACTTTCACCATTTGGTAACAAACTAAACACTTAATTAAACAGCTAAATAAGCCAGTGGACAATTATAACATATTTGATATGACACTTTATATTTGACTGTTATGTTGATCTAAATAATTTCTCTACAACTATGCACTCAACAGCATGAGGCAGCTACGAACAAGATAGATCTCCAAGTTGTGAACTAAACACTGAAATGACTTTTTAAGTTACATTAACGATGAGTGTCGACGCAAATATAGCATCTGAAATAACCATAAATTCCATAATATGCAGATTGCTAAACAGAATATTCCATTCGGCAAATCCGGAAGTCTAAGAACTGTGGAATTACTTCGACGAAGAGTCATTAAAAAATTCAATCTGCTGGAGTTTAAATAACATAAATATTACAAAATGTTGCTACACTATAATTACAATCGCTACACCATCCATAGTATACACCGACGATTTACATTTTTGCCTACAACGACCACAAAAATACAATGTTTACACAAAATATAAGCATCGCTTATTACCAATCCGTAAATCGTTGAAGTAACTTCTCCTTCTTTCATCTGAATGCCAGCCATATTGCTAAAACTGTGTTTTAATTCTGTTTAATTTCTGTTTTAATTCATTCAAAGCACCATGCAGCGTTATGTCGTTGCTATGGAATTCAGCTGCCATTGGAATGTCTTCCGCTCCATAGATTACATATTATTATAAAAGCGCACCGAGCGACTGACTAAAATATTAAAAAGAAAATGTAGATTGAGACCATTCATAATCGTAAATTTCAAACTTCTAAAGCGCCACTCGAAAGCTCAGCGCAGGGCACCAGCTCATTCAGAAGCGCTGCGTCAAGTCAGCGGGGTTTCAAAGAACAGTTCAGTTACGGTTGGTTTTCAGTCCTTTATAGCGAAAAGTCTCCTTTGATCTCTACAGTAATCATGCTAAAATCTTGTTTATATGTTTAAAGAAGTCTTTTAGATAATATTTTCCGACTATATTCGCAGCACCTTTATCTGAACATGATTGCTATGGAAAGAGTTGTTGTGTGGAAACACCCAATTTTGCACTTTTAAAGGGATTTTGCCAGCCCTTACTTTGAAATTCGCGACACAAATTACAGATTTTAGATTCTACATTGATGACATCATATAGCCTAAACTGCGCGTCGAGTACATTTCATATCATAATTATGGCGATTTCTTTAACAAAGTCTAAGTGAGGCAATGATTTTCAGTGTATACTGTTTCTAGTAGATGTATCACCTGTGTAGTCTGCGCATTTAATACTGTTTATGGAATTTATTAGTGCATGATTGTCATTGCTGAAATTCAAAATTAAAGCACTATTGCTTCTGGTCCTAACGTATTTCCGCCTGATCTAAGTAGGCCAATCCAAATGAATTTATAATAGTAATTTTGTATCAGTTCTCGCATTGGCTTACAACTTTTCACCAGTCTTTTAGCGCCGATTGTAAATCGGCCAAACAGTTTCTGTACTGACATCTGCTGTGTCCCCTCTGATAATCCTCTGAAAACCGGACTCGGACCTCCCTCGGACTACAGTTTTGGACAACCCCTCTGACTAGACGCAGCGCTCGTGAATAAGCTGGTGCACTGCGCTTGGCTTTCGAGTGGCGCTTTAGAAGTGTGAAGATTACGATTACGAACTAGATGTGGTTTTATTACGCGTATGTTATAATTTTATTGCTCTTTCTTTTTACTATTACCTTAATCTCATATATGTCTGTTTTATTGTAACATTTGTGATTTTTGTGATTCATTCTGATGTTCCCGCAGTGCACTTACTTACTTACGATTAATATATAACTCACGTATAACTCACTTTCACTTACCTACTTACATCTCTATCGAAATAGATAATCTGCGATAATAGACTGTTTTCGCGAGGTGGTTGGATCCGTAAAAGGAGGAATTTCGCGACAATATTTTATTTATTTAATTATTTTCCAAATGGCCAGAAAAGCTGGAGCCATTTCTGGACTGAGGCGGTCGAGGAGACTGGCCGGACTGAGCCCCTTAAAGACGCACACAGACAATCGTAGGACTGTGACAAAGCGCCGTGGACGGGGTGTAGTAGTAGGTCAAGGGGTTAGTTCGCAGTACCCTAGTAGTGAAAGGAGTCCAACGTCGGAGCGTGGTGGGTCCGACGACTCTGGGGTCGAACTTCTGGATCGATCCAGCGCGGACCGGGGTCATGACTGTGAATCGAGGGAAACCTGTACGGGACAGCGTGCCCCTAGTGCTTCGTACGAAGAAACTGGCTGTACGTCGAGGGAACCCTGTACAGCACACGGTTCCCACAGCGAAGGGGACCGTGTCCTGTACGAAGACCGCATCACTCTTTCCGCACGGACGTGTCCTTCGGCTTCGGAGAGTAATGCTTCCGGTGCTCGGCCCCATTCCAGAGGTGCTTCTGTAGAGCCAAGGGGTAACGATGAAAGTCAACCGTCGTGCTCTTCAGACGTCGAACAGCAGATTCGTCCAGATGAGGTGGCGGAAGAGGGTCCTAGTAGCCCGAGTTCTGCCAGCCACACGCTGCCTTCGTCTAGCACCCCAAGACAGAACGCAAGAGAAACGGCTGGGCACCACAGACAGCCAGCATTTGGCATTATGCAGACGTTTTCCGAACATATCAGTGGAATTCCCGTTCAAGGAGAATCGTTCTGTAGCTGTTCGAAAGATTCGAGGAGTAAAGATTTACAGTGCTCATGTGGGGAAGAGGATCAGAGTATGTTATGTTTATATCTAAACGTTAATTACGGCACACGCCTCTGTAAGAAGCAGATTTCAAATTTTTCAATGCATTATACTAAAAAAAAACTTGTAGGTATTTTACTGGGAAAATATTTGAATTTAAGCATTTACTTTAATGTGTGCATTTTATATCCAGAATTGCTGGAAATGATTTTCCTTGTATAACCAGTTGCATAATCTAATCAGGAATCTCCATATTCATATGGTGTCCATACTGGACAATGAACAGTTATTTAACCCTTTCAACCCGGCACTCCCAGGCGTCATGGGTGGGGAAACCAATATATCAGTTTCTTGGGTTGAAAGGGTTAATATAACATTAACAGAACTGTCACATATTACATAATAAATGGATATATCAACATGAAAGGTTATAATATAAAGAGTGACTGTTTTAATGTTAACAATATGGTCAAATATACATGCACAGTGCAGAGTATTGACCAAAATAAGCATTCTTTGAAAATTGTATGGCATAGTATGACGTTTTCACCGATACGGGCACGCTGGTTTTCATAGCCTGCCATCCAGCTTTTACAACTGCCACCTTTGAATCAGCTTTACAAGTACAATGTTCATCGAGAGTAGCCACATAACTGAGCAAGCCCATGATGGTCCTGCCACAAGGGCCATAAAACTAAACTGCTATTAAAAAATAATAATATATTTCTGGTAGTAACGATAATGCTTTGCCTAGATTTTGAATGGACATGGGATCGTGAATGCAAGTCACCTGCTGCCGAAGTATCCGCGAATGGACGAGAAGCGAGGTTCCATGTCAACTACAGCAGTGGGACGGCTGCAGCGCGAGGGAGTGAACCCATGACCGATGGACAGTATTTCTGGGAGATCAAAATGATATCGCCAGTCTATGGAACAGATATGGTTAGTTACAGCAGACTTTGTAAAGTACTGTAGTCTAAGTTTAAAGAATTTTCCAGCACTGCAGAATAACAAAACATCAGCACATTATGCTAATTTATTCGCAAATCTTCAACATTATTTCTCTTCAAAATTAGCCTTAAGACCATTTTGTTCAAGAATTATTATGGTTAGACTTTCCTGCTACGCGCTTTTGTGCGAGATTCTTTTTGTTAAGGCACGTTATAAATGACAGTTTAATAATAATAATAATATTAATTTTGCATTCCTCAGACTGACTGCACACTGAGCAAATAACCCTGTTTAAATCTGTCTTCTAGTTTTCAAAGTACTACATTTAAATCAGCCGATCTACCTTGGTCCTATGTGTACCCCATGCCAGTAAATATTGTTCTCAATCTTGGATACTGTGACTTTTCTTATGTATTTTTGCAAACGTTGTAGATGGTAGGCGTTGGTACGGCAAATGTCGATCTTGATGCGTTCCAGTACAGCTTCTGCAGTTTGCTTGGGAGAGATGGTGAGAGTTGGGGTCTGTCTTATTACGGCAAAGCCCACCACAAGGGTCAGTTTTCCAACTTCAGGAATGCCAGATTCGGCCAGGGTAGCATCCTTGGCCTACACCTAGACATGTGGCAGGGAACACTTTCATACTACAAGAACCGTCAGCCGCTTGGTAAGCTTTGGGCATTTTCAAATTTATATACGTCGAATCGTCGATGGCTCAATTTTAGCCTCGGATTTACGTTTGCAGAAGGAATGCTGCATGTCTTGGGTATTACTTGTCTTTATTCTCGGAGACTTTCACACTGGGAGCGAGCGTCTCTGATTGGTGTGCGCTGTGAGAGGCGCTTTATAAATCTTTAAATGCAATACAATACAATACATGCTTCTCTTTGATTTAGTCAAACTGTTGAGGTGTCAGGGTCCGACTTGGATTAGTGACATAGACTGGCTTTCTCGAATAGGTTACTTACTATTAATGGTTTCGCGTTGAAGTTGTTGACCTTGTGTACAATGACATATGTTTTATAGAACTCTTCAGATTAAATTACGTGGTCAGTCAAATCTAGCTAGTTAGTGAGAGTTCTTTTCTGCCTGCCTGACCCCTTTGGATGTTGACTGGGAACCGATTTCACCCCGCCGCCCCACCTATTGATTTTGTTTTAACTAAACACCTGCATTTTTTGCTTTTCCACACAGGTGTAATTTTCAGTGGCCTTCGTGGTAAGACGCTTTATCCGATGATATCATCCACCGCTGCTCGTACAGGCATGAAGCTCGTCAAGGCGTGCTCCTATGCCACTTCGCTGGAATTCCTCTGCTGCCAAGTCCTGCGCAAGATGGTTCCGCTGCACCTCGACGTCACAACAGCGCTCAGTTTACCCCCTGGACTTAACGACTTCTTCCTCGTTAATAATCTGCTCTGGGTGCTTCGTTCGAACAAGCTTTCCATTCCAAACATGGAGGCGTCGTCGAATAAAAGGTCGCATTCTAGTGACGAGGAAACGGACGAGTTGGAAGTTAGCAGAGGGGAAACGGGTGTTAGGAACAAACGAGTGCGGCGATCGTAGGTGCCTCACTCGTTAAAATGGGGAGTTTCTGAAATTGGGGAAAGTTTGGCTCCGAGTCACATTCGCAACATGAATACTGCACATCTTTGGATATGATGACATGCCTTGTCGCGTAATTTGTGATAAAGCACAGTGTGGAAGACCTCTGATTAATTAAAGGTGCTTTGTACACATCTTGGTATACACGTATGCATCGTAAATATTCAAGATCCATGTTGAAGCTATTCTTTTAAGAAAATACTGTAAAATTAGTAAAACTGTTGTGCCCATGTGCACAGGTTTAGAGAGAAAGATGAAGTTATAGATGTACGCTATACGTGAGGAGGTGTGGTGTACGTACTAAATAAATTTGAAGAACATTGTCGAAAATGATGTTGAATGAACCGGTCGGTTATAGGTCGAATTTAGTTCTTGATCGAGTTTGTCTGGGCTGCTGTGGTCAGCTGATCAACCCTTTGGTGCTTCGAATGAACAATGTAACAAGCAATGGTCCAGTAGACTGCTGTGGATTAAACTGGTTTACCTGAAGACAGGGTTATAAATGTGATAAAACTTTGGTTCCAACAGTCTGTGTTTTCCGGCTCTTGTCGAAGTGTTTTTGTAAACTGTCCGTATTTCCGTTGGTACTTTTTTGTAGCGAATGGTACTTTTTGTGGTGAATAGTACTTTTTGTGGCGAATTCTGCAACTCCTCTTTGTACTGTTTCTGGTGTTGTTTTACTTTGTTTTCATTTGTGTAAATGCCGATTGCATAGGATGCTGACACTGTCACCACTGCATTTGTAACTGTCAGACATCTTGATGCCTTTTGTGGTACGAGTGAGTTATTTTGTAATCTTTGGGCATGCTTGGTTATTGCTCACAGTGAGGCAAATTGCACTCTTTAATTTTGCTCATGAGCTCTTGAATACGCAACAAGAATCAGGCAGAGATTAACATAATTGTTAATTATAAGATGATTTGTTCATGTTTGTTGGCTTTGGTTGCTTACCCGATGGGTTAATGCCGTTTTTCATTTGGTGTGAGCAGTTGCAGTTAAAATTCACCAGAAACTCGTTAAATAGCAGTGTCTTAGGAGCTACATCATGAACTGCACTGTAAAGGGATCCTGGTTTACTGAGTTTATTTTCTATATATGAATTAATTTTGGGATCCATGTACCTGACCATGTTATGTTGACCATCGATCAACGTCTTGGGCATTATTAGAATGGCTCTATAGAAGTCATTTGATTAGATATCAGAATTTCCATCTATCAGGAAGCATGGTATTCCGGGTACTCCTGCACGTCCATTGGAAATTTCAAATTTTCAGTCAGATAGAACAGTGGCAGATTATTAGTGCATTACTGTCTCAAGCAGTGAAACATCTTGATGCATGATTGTATGCATACATACATGCATACCTATGTACATACATGCACAGAAGAACCTTGATACGATACTGTTTTTGGGAGTCATATTAATCACCATATAATGAGGTTGTGTTTGAATGACGTCATTGTAACTGTTGCCGAAATGTAATAATAATAATAATAAGACGATTTGTATAGCACCGTAGCACAGCTAAGGCAAAAGGAAAGGGAGCTGTAGAACATGAGTTCAAAAGTCAATGACAGTCATTATGATTGTTTAAAAAGATAGGTCTTGAGATGTGATTTGAATATCTCCAGAGATGGCACACGGTCGGGAAGACTTCCATGCAGTGGGTGTTTGAGTCTGTTAACGTACAGATTCTGTTACGGTGTTTTGAATGTGATCCTTAATCCCAGCTTGCAGTGACTGCTGAATAATGCTTTCTAACTGCTACAGCACCTTTGAAGTTCTGAATGATAAGAGTTGAATAGCAGGTCAGCGAAGAGGTCTTGAACGAGATAAGCTCAAATCTCGACGCTTTTGAAAGGTACTTAACACTTTAATTATGAGAGTGTACTAATAGTGACTGGGAAAGCAATGTAGCTCGTCGTTAAAGTGTTAGTTAAAAGTCATGGTGTCCAGTGTCTTGATTTGTACTGTACAATAAAATATACATCTGTTACATACAAAATCTCAATGGGTCACTGCTAAATTCCTACTAGTCACTAGCTTTGCATACTGTGATTCCCATTTTGATGATTTTTACCGGTAAACAGAGGCTGCCCTAGTCTTACTTCCATGCTAAGTTCACCTGCCGTTTAATTTAGCTGCTGAGGTGAATGATAGTCTTGTAGTTAGCCTGCTGGACTGCCAACTGAGAGGTCGGGGTTCAAAGTTTCAAACCCCTGTCAGGGCAGAAATTGTTTTGAGATTTTTGCGCCCCAGATCGCTTTTGGTGATGTGAGCACTACTAAAATATATAAATGATTGCATACTTCGTACATAGATACATGTGTAAATATTACCTACAAGTTATTCACACATCCTTGTATACATACATACATGCATATATATAATACATACATAATTATATGTGTAATATTACATAGTCGTACATATGCATACAAACACGCATATATATAATACATGCATACATACATGTGTAAATATTACGTACGAGTTACTCATACATCTTTGTAAACGGACATATATATCATACATATATACATATGTAAATATTACTTAGTCATACATACATGCATCCTTGCATGCATACATACATAAGCAGATATAACGTACATGTAAACTTGTGATGTGTTGCTCATTTTGTTATATGTACTGTTTTATTTTCGGTTTGACGACTGTTTATACGTTGTGAAAGTGAAAACAGGACTATGAAGGAAGAAACGTTTTCATTCATATGTGTTGTTGTTGTCAATTAACTGGGCTGTGCTATTGAGTATACGCCATGTCAGGCTGATCCCGTGTGATCCGGTCTCATCTTTGAACTGAAAGTGCTAAGTGGCGGAGCAGTTCTTAAAGAAGTGCCCGTTAAGACGGTTTGAATGATCGAATTGTATTCGCTAGATAGCGATGGTGATACTTTAATCGTAATCGTAATCTTCTAAAGCGCCTCTTGAAAGCCAAGCGCAGGGCACCAGCTTATTCAAGAATGCTGTGTCTAGTCAGAGGGGCTGTCCAAAGGGGTAGTCGAGGAAGGTTCGAGTTCGGTTTCCAGGAGATCGGAGGGGCAGAGCAGATGTTAAGGTGGGTGTTGTTTAGGTCGAGGATTGGAAGGTACAGGATCAGATGAGTCAGGGTAAGAGTTCTTGAAAAGGAGAGACTTTAGTTTCGAGTGGAAAGCCTTGGGGTGATGGATAGAGGAGCCTGAGGCAGATGACGATGGATGATTGGCAATGATGGTGGAGGAACCGAAAAAGTGGAATTCAGGAGGTAGAACGTTCCAGAGACATGGTGCAGTGTTGGATATTGCTCGGTTGAAGAACTTGAGTAGTGAGGGGGGGGTCAAGAAATAGTGAGTTAATTAACCATAAAACGACAAAATCTGTTCAAATCGAATCTTAGGCAGCACGTGTTTTTCATGATTTCAACAAATTTCATCAAAAATAAGACTCGCTTTTGACTTATGGCATCTACCAAAGAGGGACGGATGTCTTGTATCCGGAGTACTGTACGTAGAAACGGATAGAAACTACCTCCGTTACTTAAACGGTCCGGACATGAGGAGCCTAAAATTTACGAATAGGTTTAATGTCGTCGCACCTATTCAAAAGGGAGGCAGTGGTGAAGAATCTCACCCAATAAATTCACAGAAAAAGGGTTTCCGTAAGTGTTACCCCAAGACGGTCAATTTATCTGCTCTAGATGCCCCTGGTGTGTCAGATGAGGTCATCCACTGCCTTATCAGCATTTCATAAGTCACATATATACATGCGTATGTATGTATTGTATTGTATTGTATTTGAACACTTGTTATACCAGATTGCCCATTCAGAGGCGCTCCCGACTACTGCGCGGACGCTGAGTCGGAGTTTCACGCCGAAGCGCATGAGCAATTGCGAGTGAAGGACTTGCCCAGGGTCCCTACGCGGCGGCTTTGAGGTGGATTCGAACCCGCAACCCTCCAGCTGCAAGGCACCGAACATACCCCTATACCACCGCGCCCCAGTTGTATTGTGTTGTGTTGTATTGTATTGTATTGTACTCCACGTTTATATTGCGACCGAGCCACCCGCAGTAAAGATCCGAGAAATTAATCTCTGATAAACCGACCGACCCGAATCGAACCCGGGCCGCCGGCGTGACGAGCGGGCTACCAACCCACTCGGCCACTCAGGATCTCTATGTAGGCCTACATGCATGCATGTATACATGCATACATACTGGACAATGGACATACATGCATATAATTATACATTCATACATTAATTTATATACACAATATAAGCTGTCGATATACAAATAAGAAATACTAGTTAACTTATTTATATCACAAATTCAATGCAATGCAAGAGAAAATATGAAAATAATTATTGATTTTGAAATGCATGACTGATCAATAAGTAGATAGTAAATAACAGAAAAGCATAAAATACCTGTAGACCTATAAACAGTGCATCAATATGCTTTATTGCCAAAAGTAAAAACAAATGTAGGCCTAGATAGGCTACTTATGCTGATGCATTAATCAAACAGTTTAGTGCCAGCCTATGTTTTCTTCTAGTGAGTTTAGTGCCATGTTTTCTTTTAGTGTGTTGTTTTGGAAACAACCTGTGGTCTTATCTAAGGCCCCATGTCTCCCTGACTGCAACCAACTAACAACTTTATGTTGTTGCACTCTCAGGGCCGTATTAAGGCTAGTGCGGGCCCGGTGCTGTGGTAATAGTGTGGGCCCCCTCCCCTCTGACGAAGGTCACCTCTGACAACAACCGGTCCACCACGCACATATTTATAGCATGCTTACTAATGAGTATACTTTTATTAACTGCCTAAAGACACAATATACAATTAACGTTACATTACTATCTGCACATCTCGCTCTGTACCATGATCTTCAAATCACTTCTTAGACTTCTACTATTGTATATACATACTAGTAAAGATATTGTCAGCTTGATTTGCTGCATCATTCGCTTTTTATGAAATTGAAAATGCAAGACTTTGAAGAAGCGTCTGTCTCTCGTTTGTATTCCTGACTTTCACTAATCTTTCTTTGCTTATTAAGCTCCAGAGTTCTTATGATAATTTATCTTCTAATTCATCATCAACTTAATGGAATATAATATCAAATATTGCTAATTTGGCATCAATTTTATTATGAAACTTACATCCAGCATTAAGTTAAAGAATTATTCATTTTGATAGCCTAATAACTCAAATTTCAATTAATAAATTTACATCCAGTAAAAAGATTCTATGCCTGCCAGAAAACCAATAGCCGAATCAATTCTAGGCCGTCAATTCTAGAAACTCAAAATACTGATAGACACATTCTTTATCAAATTCAAGTAATTCAACTATAATATGACCACAGAAGTTTTGACCGAAATAATCAAAATCGTCTGACAGCCTTTATAACGACGTAGCTAGGAATATCATTTTACCAGAGGGGTTCTTAATGCGAAGTGCTAACCATGCATACGATTCTGGTGGAGTCTAGAATTCAGTTAGAAATCGAAATTTGTCTGCATCAGTTAACTTTGCACCAACAGCCAATCCAAAATCATTCTTATGAGTGATGAGTCTGTTGACCGGCTAATCAAGGAATCCGTGGATGGGTACAGGCATAGTAAAGGGTATGCAGTGGCTGTGCCTGTACGCAAAAAGGAAAATCATCCTTGGCCGTAGCCTATATTGACGCGTACCGGGCGGTATCTTCATGTACAACTGTGTTCGTTTCTACTGTGGGTCAAATTCTTAGACCAACCAGGCGATCTAGATAGACAAAACACATGTATGCCTATGTGGAACTGTGTATCATGTTTCATGAAGCATCCGTCATAATTATATATGTAGGGCCTACATACTGCATTAGGCCAGGGGTCTCCAAAGTTTTCCATCGGGAAACACATTGCTGACTTTCTAAAGCTCCACGGGCCAAAACTCCGAAGAAAAAACTTCTCTGTGCGCAGCTGTCCAGTGAATTATTGAGTAATGCGATGAATGCTTGGATTCATAATGTCTCCGAATATTGTACTCTTTAAGCACTGCAATGGTGTCATTGCATATCAGGCACAGTGCCTTACAAGCAGCGACATGGATTTTGGCAATATGCATGTCAGAGTACAGCGGCGTTAAAATTTTCAATTTTACCAATTTAGTTTGCTTCTTCAAGGAGAGTTCCGCAGGCCAGATTAAAGGCCTTATAGCGGGCCGGATGTGGCCGCGGGCCGTACTTTGGAGACCCCTGCATTAGGCCAAAACAAAACCCACAGGTTTCTTCAGTTTGAACTATGTTTTAGACATTTCCAGGCCCCTGCCAGGGGCCCCTGCCATGGAACAGGGCCCCGGGTAGCAACCCCTCACTGACTCCCCGGGTCTCCCCTCTCATCGGCCCTGGTTCAAGCACATTAAAACATTCACTTCTGAAAATGCGGGCCCCTCAAAACTGCGGGCCCGGTGCTGCAGCACCCATAGCACCCCTTTAATGCGGCCCTGTGCACTCTCCATTGTGCACCTAGAGCAACCATTACCATGCAGGCATACACCATGCAAATTTCTTCTTTTTGTCAGAGTCTGAGTCAAATAATGCTAAATCACAGGCTACAACCGGAAGGGGAGGAGGGTTGGAAACGACCCGTCTACGGTCCAGTGGCGGCGCTACAGCAGGGCAAATGCCCTGGTAAAAGCCTTTGCCCTGGTCGTTGCCCTGTCAGATTTTTGCCATGCCCCAGTGTTTAATCTAGACGTCTTGGGGGTAAAGTTCTCCCCCAGGATCGAGTTCCCCCCAGAAAAATTAAAGAGATGAAATTTTAGCCTCAAGAAAAATTAAAGACAGGGCCTATTTTAAAGAATTTTTCACCAAGCACGTCCCCCCCCTAAGAAAAAATTGTGAAATTGCAAATGCCTGTTTATTAATAACTAAATGCTTTAGCACATCTATCACACTTGTAAGGTCTTTCTCCAGTATGAGTTTGATTATGCGTTTCTAGCTTATATTAATAAGTAAATGGTTTAGCACATCTATCACACTTGTAAGGTCTCTCTCCAGTATGAGTTAGATTATGAAAATTTTCAAATTAGCTGAAAACTTGAAATGAGTCAAACGACATGATAATTTGATATTGAATTTGATAACATTCCAATTTTTGCATGAACCAAATAGTTTCTTATACAATTCTAACACTGTCATTATAATTATTAGTTACGAAATGGACGACACATGTCTTAACAGTATCATTGATCATGGGTCAAATCTTCAAGACAAAGGCAAAGTTTATAGCTAAGCTAACAGACTAACAGTTACTGGCGCCGTCTTGCGGCTGGTCAGTTTGAGTCGCAGTCAGATAATTAAAACACGTCCTTGAACCATTCCTGGGATTTGGCCTTCACAGTTGGTCGCGAACGTCGGTTACAAGCTTGTAACCATGCTCGCAGTGCTGGGCGTACATCAAATTTTGATGTAACCGGCATATTCATTCGGACATGTAAATGTGCATCAACTGTCTCTGCATTGAGGCTGCTTCTATCATCATCCTTCATGAGATTGTATGCACTAACAAGTCTCTCCACGTCACATGAATGAGGCTTTGCTGCGAGTAGTCTGGCGACAGCTACAGAAACAGAACGCCAGTCTGCATTAGTCAGACTGATCTTAAGGAAATCCTGCAATGTGCTTGTGTTGGACATCTGCGCTTTCTTTGCAGCGTTCACCAGCTCTCCGTAGCTACTGTAGAAGTCACGCTTCGCAAAGTCTGATGCGAGGCCAGTGTACACCCGTTCAATGTCTTCATCAGATGCATTGCCGTTCAGAAGCATTGGTGGAGAAAGCGCCTGAAACTCCAGTGCATAGCGAAGATCACTGGCACCTTTGTCAGTTCCGAGTCGACTGGTCAGAAAGTTGCACAGCGAACAAATAATCTCAGTCTTGATGGCATACACATCGCGACCGCAACTGCTAACGAGAGAGTGCTCTCTCTTACAGTGCCTTAATTGGACGACTGTGAGCTTAACAGTGTCGTAACTCTTGATAACTTCATCGGCTTGTTCCTCATTCCCTGTAATTGTTACTTTCTCCTCATATCCACCTGGGTGCGGACGCTGTAATAATTTCCTTAGGTCCTCCACACATTTATCACGATCACTTTCGACGTCAAACAGAGTCACTTGGTTGCCCTGCAACTTCTTCTGAAATCTAGAGTAGATGTACAGCGCGTCACACAAGATCGCTGCAATGTGAACAGTGTCAGCATTAATCCACTTCTTCAGCATGCCATATTCTTCAGCGTCTTTCAGGGAGAAAGTCTGCAGATGTCGCATCATCGGTCTGTAGTTGTCCAGAATGGATGACAGAAGACTGTTAGAATATTGTGTGAATCTTATGTCGATTACTGATGGATACTGTCTGACTGTGACGCCAAGTTCTTCCGCATGCTTCTTGAATTCCTTTGTTCTACATGCTGAACTGTTATAGAAACGCGTAACTGCTTTACAGTCATCTATAACACGCCGTGCTTCAGGAACACCTGTAGTCATGTCTTTGAACACTAACTGAGAACGGTGAACACTGCACCATATTTTGAGGAGAGGGCTAGGGCCCTTACATGGACTTGACGTGTCCTTAGTGGTGTTGTCTTTGCGTTCTTGCTCGAGCAGTGTCCATAGCGAATGATGTCTTCCAGTATTTTCTGACGCGCCGTCTGTGACAATAGAGGTTGTTTGCTTAAATATCTCTGGCCATGTTGCTCCACACTTTGCAGACGCCTTCCTGAGTGCCTCCAATAACCCCTCGCTACCTCGCTTCTCGCTTTCAGCCAAGCCCATGTACCAAGTCTCCATGTCTCCAACCGCCGTTACAACCTGCGCCATAACATGCTTGTTGTCTATTCGCTGCTTGTCAACAGCACCATCAACTCTGAGAGAAAGCGCAAGGATATCTTTAAATCGGAGTGCAAATGCCTTACGGTCCGTTTCTGCGATTGTCAGTAGCATGTCGCGATGGCTTGCAGGAGTGACATACTGTAGATCTGTGTCAGTAGGAGAAAACGGAATTTCAGGGTTGTTCAAGTCTAATCTTTCAGCCATCAATGACGCCACGTATCTAGCTGGAAATGACCACGCAGATAGTGTCCCGCGTTTGGCATCCATGTATACCTTAATCATGATTCTTGCTATCTTTTGTTCCAATGCAGTGTTAGCAAATCGCAGTTGTTTCTCCAACACAGTTTCTCCCTCATGTATCCGACCCTCGGCAAGAGCCTTCTGTTGTCGACTACGTGTCAAACAAGCATTGTGTACTGTCGATCCACAGTGTTCATCATACATCTGCTGCCTGAACACTGCACCATTTGCAGTGCATATGGCTGGGATCCTTTGACAGTGGATCTTCACCAGATCAGGATGTGCACAACAGATTTTGCAATGCACAATCCTCCTTCTACCAGACCCACCACGAGCTTCACTTCTGTACTCTGCCCAATGCTCAGCCTCAACCTTCTGTTTGCGTCCTGACTGATTTTTGCTTGACTGTACAACCCCTTGAAATTCAATTGCCTCGTGAACCTTTTCCTCAAACTCATCGACTTTCACATCCACCGGTTTACTTCCAGCTGGAGATAGCGAAGCTGTCACACTTATGGTTGACGCTGAACATGTTAACTGTGCGGATGTGCTTGACTGCTCTTCAGTTGTGGTACTATTACTAGCTGCAGTACTTGTTGAAATTGAATGACCAGTGCCACATTCGTCATCAGAAATGTTTGTGTCTGATTCCGCTGTGTGTTGACTATTCTGTTTTTCAATACTTACATAGTGATTTGTGCCAACCAACCCCAGATATATAGCGTAAGACTCAGTCTCACATGACGATGCTTGAGATGAGGTAGGTAATGTTGCCATATCAATACGCTGTTCCCCCTCCACAGTTAAAATGATGATAGGTCGTCGATACAGATTGACTGCTACAGAAAGAATTACACCATCACCCCATGTGCCACATTTCTTCATGTTGTCGATATATACTTGCAATTCCTGCTCTGTCATAGCTCCACTGTCCAAGATCATCTGCGACTGTGAGTGCGACTGCAGACATTCAACCAGTTCCATGCGTACATCATGAGCAGTTGTCGCTGTCGCTGAGCTTCCGCGTCCAAGCTGAGTCAACTGTCTGGCGAGTGAACTAAATAAACAGTTTCCATCTGCAGCCACATTGACAACCATCATATTCCTCTGTGCAGCTAATGATTTCAACTTATCCATTTCCGTCAACTGTCTCGGCTCAAACGAATCTGAAATTGCAAAGTACACAAGTATGCCAAAGAATGTTAGATGGTCGAAAAAATGACACCCACTTTAAAGAACTTGCTTATGCTATAACTCTTACTAAACTACTATTATTGTAGGCTATATATCAGATGCTAGTAGCTTATATCTATTCATAATTACATATCTTCAATGATGACACAGAGTCACGGAAGTCCTGAGGGAGACTGAGGGAGACCTTTACCTTTAATATAATACTATATGACAATAATGATATAGACTGTTTGACAGGTCACTTGGTACAGTTCATCATTTACTTAGCTACATTTATCAATGTAATCGTTTCTTAATTTTTAAGTTAACATACTGCAACAATTTATAATTTTACAGCTGTGTTGAGGACCAAAGCAACTAACCTGCGTGCGCGTTCCTCTTCGTCATTCGTTTAAACATGGCCTGTATGTCGTTTCCAGGTGACGACGCAACCCGTTTTTTACTCATCGTGAAATTCGCAAATGAATGAACTAAAACAACTGAACTGACCGAAAGGCCTAATAGTCCTAATATCGTAATAATAAATGTCAATAAACAATTATGAATTATAACGAAAACTCAACTGTAGCCTAAATATTATTTTTACATCAGTCACAAAATTGCGCGTCCCGTTCTCTCGGTGCTGTTTGTAAACAAGTTTAACGCGCTGCATGACGTCATGAGCCCAAATAGATGTATGGAACGCCGTTCGAACTTTCCTAAAAAAATAAAATATATTGGCGGTGTTTTTTAAAACAACTTTAAACAAGTTCAGTAAGTGCCGTGCCAGGCGTGCCTGAGCGATCAAGCACGGTCCGTCAATTCCTCAGGCACGTTTTTGTAATCTCAAAGCACGGACGTGCCTGTCGGCACGTTAAAATAGGCCCCTGATTAAAGACATGTAATTGTTTTGAATAATGTCTTGGAAAACTCTGGATACTACCCCTCCTCGAAAATTCTTGTTGGAAAAAGTCTTGTTACTACCCCCCCTCGAATATTGTTGGAAAATTGTTGTTATTACCCCTTGAAAATCCTTGGAAAACTCTTGTTACTATCCCCCTCGAAAATTCCTGGAAAAATTTTTGAACTCTTGTTCATGGTAACACTCGTCACTACCCCCCGGTCGTCAACTTTTATAATAAGCTGGATACCCCCCCAGAACCCTCAATTCCCCCCGACAGCAAGGGGACTAGATTAAACACTGGCCATGCCCACAATTTATTTGGGGCATAAATCACCCTCTGCACCGGTTTCTTGCATGATGGCCATGCCCTGGTTAGGGCCTACAAGAAATGTCTGGCGCCGCCTCTGAAACGACCCCCGTGGTGTTCAATGAAAACTCAACTGTGGGAACAGTAGGGATCCTAAAAAAACATAACATAAGGGTTTAAAGTGGTTCAGAAGACGTGTAGCCCAGTCTGTGTTAGAGCCACTGCAAAATTGGTATAGTACAAAATCAACATCAGGGCCGTCCGGGATTTGAACCCGTGACCTCTCGCACCCGAAGCGAGAATCATACCCCTAGACCAACGGGCCATATGACTAGGGGTTGAATCCACTGGAGGCGCCAGGATTTCAGGTTTAGGGGGGGCTAAAGCTCCAAGCCCTTCCCTTTTGTCCCCTCCTCCCTGCGATTTGCAGTGATTTCCCACTTGGGGGGCTGAGCCGCAGTTAAAGGGGCTAAGCCCCCCTATCCCCCTGACGCCGCCACTGGTTGAATCCCCAAGCCCCCGACAATTCTCAGCCTGGCATTACCACTCATCACCAAACCGCACAGATGGACCGTGCAAATTAATAGGGCGCATCAAAATGATCTGATCGCGTCTCTGGCGGGAAAGCCATTAAGTTCATTATGCTGCTGCAGCCGTAGACGACGACGACGACGACAGCGCACACCTCTCATTAATATTTGGGATTCATCAACGATGTCGCTCTCGATTTTCTCTCATAAATCGCCAAATATTCTTTGATTTTCATCTTAAGACGACATGTCTGAAAGCTTTCTAGATAAATCAGATTATTCTGGTTGCTTCTGGTAGTTTAGATTGTAGGGAGCGTTACTGATTGTTAAATTAGTTGGCTGCAAAGGTTGAACATCTCGGGAGATTTGTTGTTTGGACCGGTGTCCAAACGATCAGAGGTCTGGAGAATTATTCATTTGACGTGCGCTAGTTTACTAGTTTACTTGCGCCGGGTTGTTTGATTGTGATCTAAAGACGACGTGTTGTTGTAAATGCACGTTGCGTTCGATTGTTCTTGCACAGATGAAGATGAATTGGAGTGATCTTTGTCTGCAGCAGCGTGTTGCATACTGATGAAAAGAAATGATTGGCTGGTTTAATAACTTCTGAAAAAGATCGGGCAAACTTATAGTATCGTGGGCTGAATGATTATACAGTATCTTTTGGCATGCTGCGTGAACACTGGACGGTGCCAGATTTCTAATGACGACACTAACCTAACCCTGACCCTAACCGACACTCACGACACCAGTAAACTTACGCACTATATCCTTCAGTCCCCGATTCTATAAGCTTGCCAAAGATCGCTAGCTGGCTTCAGAACTTTTTTAAAAATAGATCGCTGGTTTCAGAACGTTTGCGGAAGATATGTTTAAGTGATAATCCTTTAGGTGCCATGCCATTGTTCTGAAGTCATGTTATGAGCTGTAGTACCACCTCTGCTGAAGTCATGCTAACATTTTGCATTTTTAGCAGCCTTTTTATTAATATATTTTTAAGGCTTTGTTCTTAATTTTGCATCGGTTTGGATGTTTAAGGTACAATGCCAGAAATGCCAGCTGATCAGACACGCGTTAAGAAACTCATCGCAGACACAATCATCCTTCTGTGCCAACAGGGCCTCTGCTACAGCGTCGAACTAAAAATCCAAGGTGTCGTAGCAGTTACAGTCGACAGGTGTGACACATTCGTGGTCCAGCTTGATGTCACGACAACCCAGAACAAAAATTCGACCAAGAGGAATCCAGACTTGCAAGATGACAAAAAGGCTTACGCAGACAACGATGATGTTATTGAAGTCTTGCCCGTTGTTGATCTAACTCGACACGAGGAACAGCGTCCCAAGCCTTCAACTCCAAGAACTCCTGCGACGCCAAGAACGCCTGCCACGCCAAAAGGGCAGATAAATACTCCTGGTAGGAGAGGAGGCATTTCTTCAAGGAATCTGTTTGCGCAGCCAGTTTCACCGCAGGTTGGTGCTTCTCCTCAGCGATGTCGCGCCCAGTTGACCTCGTCGAACTGTGTTTCCATGGGAGTGGCAAGTCCAGTGGTGAACAGTTCCTCGAGATTTTCTGGACCTGTTCAGATGGCGCCGTCTCCCGTGTCTGCCTGTCGACCACACAAGCCCGCCTCAGATGCGGTGATGGTGATCGAGGATGATAGAGATGACATTGTCATCGTTGCTTCTGATTCAGGGGTAACCAACAGAGGAGGAACTATGGAAAAGCGAGTACAGCAGACGATGTGTGGTACTACGGTTTCTAATCCACCGAGCCCAGCCGTAAGCGGGAAGGTGGCGTCAAGAGTTTCTGTGAGCTCAGACATTTGTAATTTGATCGTGGCCGAAGCACATGCCAGTCTGGCCAGCCACGATTACATCGCGGCTCAACACGTTTCACTGAAACCTAAGTCTGATGCTCTGAATGTATCATCATTCTCAGCTGTCACCAGTTATCCACCTTCGTCTGTGCACTCATCTGCCGTTTATGTAGCAAAGGTGCCAGATCGTCCTCCAGTGTACAAGGATGTCGTAATGACTTCGTCGGTTGCACAGAGTTCGATAATGAGCAGCGAAGCATCAAGACCATTCATGATTACGTCTTCTGCTAATTCCCAGTTCGTTCCTCCTACAGTCTCAGATAGTTCGTCAAAGTTTGTGACGTCTACAAGCGCCAGTCATAACGGTACGGACGCGCAGGTTTTTCGGGGTGTGAACGGAGTCGCTGGGAGGAGTGGCCCTGGCCTGAGTCGTGGTTCGTACGAAGAAGTCCGAAAGTGTAAGACCGAGGAGCCATGTCCTGATGACATTGTAGCAGAGGTGGTACATCAGAGACCTGCCTACCACATCAGAGACCCGGAGTCTAGTTTGGAAATGAACATGAACAGGTCATTGGTTGACCAAACAACTTGTGAAGTCGACGCATCCTGCGTTGAGCCACTGTCTGCCGTTGGCCCGTGCCGAGGTAACGTTGTCGGTCTCGTGACCATGGACACTGCAGCAATGAGCAATACCACCAGCCAGGCCAAAGCCGTGACTGTAACATCTTTGAGTTTAAACTGTTCTTCTCCAAACCCATATATCCAGTCACCTGCACAGCGTGAGCAGACGGAGGACTACCAGAAACAAGTGGAACTCGTTCTGAAACCTCGCACGGTGGTTCTGAATGCTGATGCACCGGAACAAGAACTGCATCCCTGGGCGACTAAAATGGAAAGTACCCCACATTCTGATACCCAAAATTGGAGCCAGCTGTTAGAGACTGTATCGCCACCCAATGATTCGAGCCTTCCCGAGGTCTACACTGACATTGCTGAAGACAGGAGTAATGTAAGTGATTGATTAATTTTTCACTTTAGATTTTGTACACTTTGATTGTAGCAGTGCATATTATAATAATAATATGGATAATGATAATGACAATAGAATAGAATCTTCATTTATTCGTTAACACATTGTCAGAACGCAATGCGATTACAAAAAAATGTGTAGGCATTGGCTATTCCGTTTAAAGTTTGGTCCAGGATATTATTGGCTTTTAATTTGATTTGTTAATGATAATGACAATAATAATAATGACAATTTCTATGGCATCATAACACAAACTTGCCGTTGCAAGGGCACCTGACAACCAAGAAAACACTAGATGAACAGCAACTCTCGAAAAACAACTGAACAGCCAGATATGGTGCTCCCAGAACACCTATGTATGGCTCCTGCTAAGAATCTTCCCAAACTGCTCAAAGCCTATGGCTGTCCTTCAGATGTAGATGGGAAAAGGTTCCTTTAGAGCCCTTGATAGCGATGAGCCATTTGCAAGAAGCAGAATACAGTCCACTGTCATTGGGTACATCAGAGACCCGCTTTCCATCCATAAGATTAGTTCTGAAAAATTAGGTGTTTTTAGTGCTGTTGCTTATAACGTCTATAACCAATAACGATCAAATTTGTTATCTCGAATATAATACAAAACTGTCTTTTAAAAGAAACACTTTTATTTGTTCTTATTTAATTTTATTACGTTTTAATATTTCATTTGTGGTGGACACTTCATATTTCAAGATGAAGTTATTAGTTTATAAATTAAATCATGCCATCTCAAAATTTGTGCCCCCTCTTGAGTTCATCCTGTTCCATGGATGTGCTGAAACACCCCTCGGTACGGGCCTGCTTTTCAGTATGCCACCTAGGTACATGGGCGTATTTAGGGGGTGGTTTTACGGGTTCAAACTCCCACGAAATAAGTTTCAGACAATTTTTTTATATGCTTTTACATGCAAAATAGCAAAAACCCAAACTTTTGCGACCATTTCCAATGGACCCACCCCGAAATCTTAAAACTCCTCCGAAATATTTTTCTGTCTACGCCCATGCCTAGGTAGGTATATGAGACTCATATGACAACCACTTTAATTGCAGAAACCATCAGACAAAGTGCTATTGATGAGTCTATCATCTCCTGTCAGGTTTGGAAGTGTTCAGCCACTTAGCCAGCTGGTACAGTCAGTCAGCCATTCTTCAGATCAGCGACTCGTAATAACCAAGAGCACAGCATTGTTCGTGTGTTTGGGGCACATCAAGAGACACAGCATCCATTAATCGATTGCATTAGATGTTTTTATAAGGGGTGAACATGCCCAGCATGGAACAGATAAAAGTCGGTTGATTAGGATGTAGCACTGAGTGAACTGTAATGCAGGTTTTGAAATGGATCCTTTGTTCACAGGCCAGCCAGTGCAATGAATGCAATAGCAACGTGATATTTAGGGCTCTTTGTTATGGCTCTGGCACGCTCTGTGACAACTTCATTACAAAGATCTCATCCTATACATAGATGATTTTTTATGTAGGGAGGAGAGCGATGCTAATCATCTTTGTCATGACACAGCAAGCATCATTAAACAGCAAATCTCATCCAGCATAGTAGGCTATTTGCAGATATAATCTTGGTAATAGCAAAGTTCCTTGATATTATTTGCATATGGAATCTTGGCAAAGGAAACCTTCCTAGATGAATCGTTTGAAAATAATTAAGAGCTTGCTGATGACTCAAGTGACAGTGCTCACATGTTTAGTTTATAAACAGATGGTGTGGATACATTTTTCTTTGTTTAAACTGGTTCTGATGGACTTGACTGAACCTCTTGAAGCTTAAATCATCTGAGAAGATGTTACTTTTAACAGATGCCCAATATTCAATTAAAGTGTCAAGCAAATTTTAGTTACAAAAGGAAGAACGATTTTAAAATTAATAGGAGTTGTCTGAATTATTTTAAAGATTTCTTTCTTTGAAGGTTTATTAGCTGTCTGTGTGTGTATAATTTATTGATAGTTGCTATGTGTGAGAGACATCTTTATGGCTGTTAATATTGATCGTATCTTAGGCCCTATCGTATGCTAAGTGCATATTAGATACTTCAAATTACATGGTTAAAGGACTGTCATACCAGTTGCTTTAATGACTTATGTTTCAGAATTTTAGATATTGATTTTTATTTTTTATTACTTAATTAACTTCTGTATGCCAACCCTCCTTTTTTTACCAATCTTGTGTGATGCTGGTAATGGTCCCGTCTTAGCATAGGAAGCACTCAATATTTATTTAATTTTTTATAATATGAGACACAGAGATAGGTTCGTTAGGAGCAAATATGGAGTCGTGCAGATACCAATGTAAAATAGCAAGACTTGCTAAGTGATTAAATAATAATGGCGAACTGGCAAGTTGGGCATTTTGTGGTAGACAGTTCTAAATACAAGCAGCACAGCAGGCAAAATCATGTGAACCTACAATTGTCTGGAACCAAGGTTGTTGCAAGTTTAGGAAAAAGTTAGTACCAGAAGAACATGACAGACTGGGAGGGTAGTAATTACAGAGTAAGTCATTTCTCAAGATACATGTATGATGGAACACTGGTATTGGGAGCTTTTTGGTTGCCTCAGTACTAGCTTAAGGGACTGTTCTTCTTCTTCAAAGTATTTGAGATGCCTAGGGTCGGAACCCACCCTCAAATGCTGAGGCTAAGAAAATTGAAGTCCCTAACTCTTCATATTGAACTCCCTAACTCTTCATACCCATGGCCAGCTTAAGGGGCTGCTCTTCTTCCTCTTCTTCTTCTATATGTATTTGAATATTTATTTAGCGCCTTTATTGAACGTCTCGAAGGTAGTATGGCATTGTAATTATCCTGATTTTAATTAATCTGAGAATTTCTCTCGTAGGATTCTCGTCATACGCTGGTCATGGATGAGAACGACGAAATGCAGGAGAGCAGTCGTTTCTTCACGCCTTTTCAGTGCAAGTTTCCCGGGTGCGTTGGATCGTACGTCGATGGTGCACAGCTGGCCAACCACTACAGCATCACCCACACAGAATCCCTTGATCTGTGTAAGCTACAGCAGCAGCAGCAGCAGCAGTCTTCTCCCGAGAGCACAGAATCTCCAGTGGTAAGCAAGTCGGCATCGGAAGGTGTTCTGAGCAACCCTGTCAAAAATGTGTATCCGTGTCCGTCGAAGGGATGTGAATTTGTCGCCGAGCTGTTCTGCGACGTGTCGGCACATCACCGACAGGTTCACTCGAGATCGATCTCTCCGAGAGTCCGACAGCAGATGATCTGGCGAAACCGCGATCGAATGAGTCGCTCGCCAAGGGATTCTTCGTCGGAGAAGGCGCAGGCGAACGTCGAGGAGTTGCGGAACCTGCTGCCCGAGGTGAGCGCGGCGGCGTTGGAGTCGGGAGACCAGTGTGCTCCATCGTCGAAGAAGCCGTTGTACGGTTGTCTGTGCATCGACGGGAGCTGCCAGTGGACAACGGGCAGCTGGGATCAGCTCCTGCACCACATGCATGTGAGCCACAACTTTATCATCGACTCGGCTAAGAGCTCTGAGTCCTCCATCAAACCAGAGCCCTTTGCATGATGAAAGGACTTGTCAAGCGACCGAAATGACAGCCGTAAGATTGAAACACTTGTTTTTGAACTGCTATGTGGACGGGATTTATCCAGCCACATCTGTGGTCTTGTTTACAGACTGTTCAGGCGTGCTGAGCACGTTTAAGAGGTTCTTAAAAGTCTCTGTTTAATTAAGTGGTTTCGTTTTGCTGTTCAGTTACGCAGCAGCATTGCACTGAGTGTAACAGCTCTGCAGAGAGAGTAAGGATGTCAACGTTTTTATTACTAATTTTTATTTGATTTTGTTTTCAGCAGATGTATAACTTATAGGTTGTTAGGAATCTTTGGTGGAAGTGCTATTCACTAAGAATTGCATTTCTTGTATACATGTCGTCATAGATCTGCGACGATTCTGCATCTTAGTTGTGCTGTGAATCCTGATATTATGCTTGGGTTTCTTTTTGAAATGACTGGCAAATGTGATTATTTTCCAGATCATTCAGTTCTTTGTGCAGGTAGTGCATGAAACAGATTTGCTGTCTAACTGTACACTTTCAAAGTGTATGAGAATTGTACCTGCGATGGAGTGTGCTTGGTACTGGCTTACTGTGCTTTCCATGCATGGTGCGTTGATTAATTACATCTAGTATTGTGTTCGTAAGACTTCTTACAACCGGTTATTGACAGTTTTAATGAATACAGATCAGAGTACTTAACAACCTTTTTTTCGTTGAGCGTTAATGTGAGTGAAGAGTAGATAAAACTGTTGCAGTTTATTTCTCTTGCTGTGTAAAATTACGGTCTTCCATTTTTCACTGGAGAAGTGATATGTCTCTTTTTCAAGGGATCAAAATTAACAAGGCATAAACCCTAGCTTTCATAACATGGGTTGCCATCAAAATTTCTGTGCGATTATCACAAGAAATTCCAATGTTATTGGTTTAGAAATTACACAATTGCTTTGGGATTGACAAAGGTCTCTAAACCCTGAACTGTACATCAGAAGTTACAGTCTGGATGCTACATTCATCAGAAAATTTTGTCTAACTCACGTGAATTATTTTATTTTATTACAGTAAAACATTGTGGATTGTTATTATAGTAAATGCCTGTTCGAAAAGTTGTTAAGGTCTAAATGTGGTACGTTGAGTTTATAGTCTTATATCAGAGTTCTTGGAAGCAATTTCTCTAGTGCTCTAAGAATGAGACGTCGCATGCTTGAAAATGCAACATCTGTTATTCAGAATTTATTTGTCACTAAATTAATTACATCTGAATAGTAATTTTAAAATAGGAGCAGTTTATTGAAATGTAATACTTAAATAATTGTGAACAATATCGATGTTTTTACTGTAAAATACTGCTTTATAATAATTAATTTGAGTAATGGGTGTGAGTCTGTGGTCAGACGCTTGGTTTGTTGTTACTGCCAAACTCCCAACAATTCTTACATGTTGTGCAATACTTTTTTGGTTTGTTTACTTTGGTGCATATTATAGTAAAGAATATCGATTTTTAATTGCTGACGATGCTGTATCATATGCTAGTGGTTAATTAAGGGTTTGCTAATTATCTCATGCGGGAGTTAAGATCTTGTTAGGTATCACAAGAGTTAGGGTTTAGTTATCGGTATGCATAATTCAGACTTGCACTTGTGTTTGTGTCAGTGGTACTCTGGTTCTTGGGGTAATTTTTATCAGCTTATGAACGTTGCATGTTTATATTTAATTTTTTGTGATCGACAAGATCTTGCACTTTGGTGAACAGTCATAATAGCTGTTTATAGCACGAGGGAAAATATCATCTTTATTTCTAGTCTTTTAAAACGGCTGTGTGTCGGTTTTTGACGATGCGGATATCAGATGTAATGATGTAACGTTTTTAACATGTCTTGGTGTGTTACTGTGTTGCAACATGTGATAGTGATATGTGCTGTAAAAACATGTGAAAGCTTTATGGTGCATAAAATGGTGACTTTTGAAAACCTCATAAATTTTGTAAAAGGTTTTTTATTGAACAAGATAATAGAAACAATATATTTATGTATATTTCTGGGTATTGTGTAGGACTTTTTAAACTTCTTACCAGTGCAGATACATGTTGGACCTAAAGACACAAGTGTTAAAGTACTCTGGTGGACAGAATATGTTGAGGTTTTAAATTCATGCGATAATAAAATTCATTGGAGAGTAAAATTCAAAGGAGAATAAAATTCAAAGGAGAATAAAATTCAAAGGAGAATAAAATTCAAAGGAGAATAAAATTCAAAGGAGAATAAAATTCAAAGGAGAATAAAATTCAAAGGAGAATAAAATTCAAAGGAGAATAAAATTCGAAGGAGAATAAAATTCAAAGGAGAAAAAAATTCTTGGAAGAATTAACTTCATTGGAGAAAAAATTTATGGGAGAAAGGAATTCATTGGAGAATAAAACTCATGGGAGAATAAAATGCAGTGCTGTTGTAAGTTGCTGTTCCGTTCTCTGTTCTGATGTGGGAAAGAGGTAATTATTATGAGTTGATCAAGTGATCTGGAGTTGTTGAGTAAGAGTTTGCTTTTAACATCTGAATCGCCGTGCTTTCTGTTAATTTGATACGTTTCCAACGCCTGAGTTTTGGAATTTCTGTCGGTTGAACTTCCTGAATTTTTTTCTATTTTAATAGCCGAATGAAGCACCTTTTCTCGGCTTTTATTTAGGACATAGTAGCCAATTGGTTAGAGCGCTCACCTTGTAACACAGAGAATGAGTTCGAACCTCCTCATGAGATGGTTACTGTATCGGGACCTTGAGCAAGTCCTTCTCTCACAATTGTGCAGCGCCATCGATTGATGCCTGGACATCAGATAGTGGTGCTTAATAAATGCAGGAATATTAATCATACTTTTGAACTGATGACTTTGTAGTGTGCACAATTAAACAATAGTATCACAGGCGCAGGCAAGGACGTGGCCAGGAAAAGCTTTGGTAACTGCATCTGAATTTGAATCTCAGTACGACAAGGCGTAAACATACCAAATGACGTTACGTAAGAAGGAAGTTCTTTGGATTGCTGTAACTGTTCTTACACTGCTGTTAAAGGGGGCCAAACGCACTACGATTTCGTTGTTGTTTTTCGATGCATGTAATTATTATGCATATTATTATTACCGTACCACCGCTATATAAGTTATCTTCTTTGCATAACATTACATTTCTTTTACACAGGCACTATTATGCATGCAGGCACTATTATGCTTGGCTGGAGATATTTGCAGCCCTGAATACTCTTGTTATTAGTCTTAAAGGAGAGTGGGAAAGTACGGTATTCGAACCTGTAAATTTTACCTTGGAAGCTTTTGCATGGAAGCACTATATAAATTTTGTAGGTGGAAAAGAAGTCTACAGACGCAGCCAAAGTCACATCAGTATTGGAGGATTGTAGTGTTTATAAGTATGTTAAGTGTTTGAGTTAGTTTCTGTATCATTAGAGAAACTACACTACATTAAGTTTAATTAGAAAATGCCAAATGGATGTAGCATAATTGTCTTTAACTTGCAATTACTGTGGTTGTCATGGCTTGAATGCCATGGTTTGTCTGTGAATATTTTGCCATATCTTGTTGTAGTTGCTTAGGAATATTTTGATGTTGTTGCGAGCTGCGTGTTGGTCCGATTTAGAGCTGAAATCAAAATATGAAGCCTCTCTGTTCAACTGATTCCTGCTGAAGGTTTTATAAACATACTTACACATTTAATTGGTGTTCACAACTCGATTATATTGATGCTTTAACTTCCTTTAATTGGTGTTCATGGCTGGATTGTATGGATGCTTTAACTTCCTTTAATTGGTGTTCATGGCTGGATTGTATGGATGCTTTAACTTCCTTTGGTTGGTGTTCATGGCATGGATTGCTATCAATGATTTAGCTTCCTTTGGTTGGTGTTCATGGCTGGATTATGTAGATGCTGTAACTTCCTTTTATCGGTGTTCATTTGAGTATTACAGTTTGATACAGAATTACAGCGTGCTTCCTGTTGTCATGGCGACGGTTCTGACTGTTGCGTCTTACAGACGACGTCAACCTTGTCTAAAACTAGTTTGACCATTTGTGTCATTGAGTGGAAACTAGATTGAAGATTAGTGACATTGAATGGTCCCGGTGGTAGACACGTTTACCTTTCAAATCTGCGCCAAGGTTCATATCTCAGTTCTTCCAGTTTTTTTAAAGAACACTTACCACGTAGGGTTTTTGTTTGAGATGGTGGCCAATTGGTTTGATCGCTCACCTTGTATTGTGGAGTGTATCGGTTAGACTCTCCCTGAGAGTGTATACTTAGGAATATGGAGCAAGTACTTCAAGTACAGCCGCTCGTCACCATGGATTGTGCTATGTCAGTAGATAGTGGCGCTTGTTGAATGCAGATGTAGTGATTATTATTGCTGTTTATTTGTTTGGCCTAACCAAGTGCTTGTAGGACTCTTGTTCAATGGGACTTGTGAGAATTGACCAATTATTACTTTACATTAGAAAGACTAACATAGGTGATTGTTTGGTATGAGTGGATGTGTATTGTAGTTTGTATTACTTGTGTAGAGTTTGTAGAACTGGCTTTGGTAATTGAATCACTTGACTGACTGTGCTCTACTTATTTGTTGCTTCCTGCTTTAAGATGTAAGAACCGTGACCAGAAGTCCCTTGCACAACTGCTTAGCGCTGCCTTCCAGGGATGCTTACTCATTGGAGGCTGGGATAGCATTTAAACATGAGGATGCTTGATTGAGAATGTTTGCATTTTCTAGAAATCTTATAGTCAAAGTCTTAATGTGCTTTGTATTGTAGTTACGTAGACTTTGTAAGACTAAATTGATATGACTTAATTGTTATGACTTAGTTATAATGTGTTTGGAATGCCAGCCGAATGCTCGCTGTTCCTTGTGCATCCCTTGTACGAGCAGATATTGTTCTACATCCATGGTACTTTGACTCATGCTCTGTCCTGCATTGTTTCTGGTGGCTGGTCCAAGTCTTTGTAATTTGATGCCCTGCTGTGTTAGTTCTGTCAGTTTCTTTATTGTTTTTCAGATCTAAACTTAAGACTTAACCTCTGTCAACTAGCTACCCACCGTGCCCTGATTCTGTGATGCCCTGACCAATTGGATTGTAACCCTTCTTCCCCAATGGATTATTACTCTTGACTATGACTTCATGGCATTAATATCGATTGAACCCTTGCGCATAATGATTATGTTACCATAGAAATCATAAGATCAGATTAGACATAGTTCTGCCTGCTGTTTGTTTTAAATTCTATTCCGTACCACTCTTTGTCTGCTTCAGTGTTCTTGGCTTCCGCTGGCTCTTTTCTGCCGGCCTGACAATCCGGAATTTACCTTTCAGCACATGTGCGGTGTACACTGTACATGTAGTTAGTTATAATGCTTTGCACTGTATAAATCTTTATATAATAATAGTAATTATGATGTATGTACTTATGTATGTATGTAGCAGGTATGTATGAGAACACTTAATATTGTGCATGAAAAAACTAAAAAAGCGCTGTAGTAACTCACAAAGGCGCTGTCATACTGTGTTTGCACATAGGCTATCAGTCCGCTGTGCGCTAGTGTAATGGCACTCTAGAAGTTGGTACATTCTACTAAGGTACATTGTGATCGGTGTGTCATTTTCTTCTTTGATCTCAGAGTCCGTGTTTCTTGGTGATTTTAACCGTTAGGGAAAAGACGTGAGGTGTTGTGAAGAGCAGACCCAAGTGGTTTGTAACAATAGCTTATGGTATTAATTTTCCGTTACACTAAATGGTCCTTAATTCTGAGGTTGGTCGGTCTACACTTTGCGGTCTACGCTTTGACTGGTATTTTCTGCCACTTTGACTGGCCTTTCCTGCAGTTTCAGACTGGCCTTTCCTATATTTTGACTATTATATTGTTTGCCACTTTGAATTGCTATTTCTTGCACTTTGATTGGCCTTTTCTACAGTTGACTGGCCTTTTTACACTTTGACTGGCCTTTCCTATACTTTGACAAGGTATTGTCTGCCACTTTGACTTGCCATTTCTTGCACTTTGACTGGCTTTCCTTCAGT
This sequence comes from Aporrectodea caliginosa, assembly GCA_020284085.1. Taxonomy (NCBI): domain Eukaryota; kingdom Metazoa; phylum Annelida; class Clitellata; order Crassiclitellata; family Lumbricidae; genus Aporrectodea; species Aporrectodea caliginosa. The sequence continues at coordinate 491,584 of JACEVL010000379.1, read as the reverse complement.
TTGACTGGCCTTTCCTACGCTTTGACTGGTATTTTTGAGGCTTTAAAGGTCTTAACTAACGGTGTTCAACTGCTACCTTCTTTATTACATACCAAATATGAACAAACAGAAACCAGTTTGTTTGACTAGGTTAATATCGCTGTTAGTTTGAGTATATTTATTGGTTTTGCATACTGGCAAGATCGTATCGTATCTAATAATTACTTTACATTACTTACGAGTTTGCAATTGTTTCTAATTATTCAAACTTTTGATCGGTGTCATAATTAGTAAAGATATTCGGTTTGCTTGGACATCAAAATGCCTTTTTATCTAATTTTTAACGTTCAGTGTTTATATTGTTGAAAAGTCCGTTCTTTGTCGCTTTGCTGTTAGTCTGTTACGTGTACTTGACTGGTTGCTTGCAAGTTGTGAATATTTAAACAAGTTTTTTGAGTTCTGACATTCATTATCAACTGTTGTTTCTTTGTATCATCATCATCGTCATTGTCTTCATTATTACTGCCAGCATCTATTGTCACTGAAAGTTAGCAGTGTTATTGTCCCTGCTTTAATTGTCGTTAGTCGTGATCATCAGTATTATCATCCTCATCATCATTACTGTTGCCGTAGCTTCTGTTTTGCTGATGTAAGGAAAAAATGTTTTTAATTTGCTAAATTTCCTTAAGATTGGGCTTCTAGTTGACTGGCAACCAGTTAATGCTAGTGGCCAGGCAATGTATGTGGCTGTGCAAGGCACTGCATGTAAGAGGGAGGAATCTCAGTGATAAAGGATAATTGTTAAGGAACATTTACATGATCTATTTATTAGTTTCTGTGTTTCACTAATAGGAACAGCAGTTGGGATAATTCTGCACTGCCGTTGAACCGAACAATAGGCTGGCTTTATACGTAGGGTATTGATATTGTACGAACAATTTAATTCGTTTCTGTTTTGTGGGGGGATAATTCTGCACTGCCGTTGAACCGAACAATAGCCTGGCTTTATACGTAGGGTATTGATATTGTTTTCTAAGAATTAGAAAGTAGTTTTGGAGACGACTGCCTGCATATTTTTTAGCTTACGAACAATTTAATTCGTTTCTGTTTTCTTTTCTGTTGCCGTACGATAATAACAGTCGGTTCTGATACGAGTATCATTTTCATTGTCGGCCGCGGGGCGTCAGCTTTGCAGGATAGATTTGCATTTTTAGATGTCCACAATTGCTTGATTTGTAGATCTGCACTCTGCCACCTTGCAGGATAGCTTTGCATTTCTCGATTTTAGATGTGCTTGCTATATATTGATGGATAGATTTGCATTTTCGATTTTAGATGTGCATGCTATATATTGATGGATAGATTTGCATTTTCGATTTTAACTCTAGCAAGAGTCACCGAGTAATTATTGGTGCGAAGTATGACAAATTAAGTACTACTAATTGGAGTGTATGTTGAAGAATTGACAGATTATAGACCTTAGTTGTAAGTTTAGCTATGTCATGATTTGATTTAGCTATAGAGTTAAGTTTATGTTTCATTGCACAGAGGGTAAAAACTATTGGTTCCAATTTTGACTAACTGGACCTACAAAAGGGGAACATAGCGCAAAAACATGCAAACATTATGACCTTTGTAATTGATAAAGAAATATAGGTTTGTGTTCATGATTTGAATTAGCTAATAAGAGTTTAGTTAAGAAAATCTAAAGAAGTCTTATTGCAAAAGTGGGAAAAGTTGCAGAGGAATTGCAGTTGAAAGTAGGAGGCTTGGGATGTTTTTCATTGTTTATTTTGTTCCTCAAAAAATGCATAGGGAAACAATAGAACAATAGGCCTATCTAGATCTAAAGATACGGAATAGTAGGCATTTTTAGACCTAGGTAAATGGATAAAGGGCTTGTTTATCCCTAGGAAAATAGCATAATAAGCCTTTTTAGGATGAGAGGATTAGAATAATGGGCATGTTTAGGCATAGGTAAATACCATAAAGGCTTAGGGAAAAATAATTGGACCTGTTTAGGCCTAGGTAAATAGAATACTGGCCTGTAAAGTCTATGGGAAATATATTGTTCCTTTTTAGTCCTGGGTAAACAGAACAATTGGCTAGAAGAATTGTTTTATACGGCGTATTTTGTTATTTCGAGTTCTGATTGCTGTTGCATTCGATGGTGACCGCTTGGTTGCTATGTGTTGCATATGTTGCCCGTGTATTGGATGAAAACAGAGATGCGATGTTTCTCGTTTTGTACGTTAATTACAATGTTGTTTTGTTTATCTGATGCGAGTTCAGTCTTTTCCTCTGAGGAGTTTTTAAGGGTTATCCCGTATGAATATAAAATTTAAATGAGGCCACAAGGAGAGCAATGGACAAGACAAATGACTGAGCACAATGGAGGTCGTTTTATTTGTACCCATCGCCGCCAAATGGCTGGCGTCAGAAGCTGATTATGATGATACATGTCTTATGCAGCACCTGGTAATTTAGAAATTATCTCGATGCATCTGTCCTTTCTGCTAGGCAGGGTTCTGTTAATACAGAGTAAGAGGGCAGGGTTCTGTTACAGGGTATTAAAGAGGACAGGGTACTGCTACAGGTTAAGAGGGCAGGGTAAGAGATTGCTTAACAAATTAGGTGTTTTAAGGGGTTTTAAATAGTTCAATTTATTCATTCATTCATCAATACATTCATCAACTTAATTACATGTAATTCAATTTCCTGGTCTCCATGTATAGTACTGGTCAGCCACTAACTCCTCCCTGGGCCTGGTCTGGTAACAGGACTTTGGTATCCATTGACATCTCTGAAATAACGCAGTTCTCGTGAATAAGCTGGTGCCCTTTACACTTTGTATTTAAGTAGCGCTTGAGCTTTCAAGATTATGATCCCACAGACAGCGTATGTTCAATTCACTCATCACAGCCGAGTTCGCTAGATGGCATATATGTTGCAGAAATCTCGAAACATCTCCGATCGCTAGGTGGCTTATGTGTTTCAGAAATCTCGACATTTCTGATCGCTAGGTGGTGTATACTTTGCAGGTATCTCAAAAGTTCACGTTTCTGTGTGAGTGGGCGCGTTACATATTTCCCGTTTGATAATCAGGATGTTGTTGTTGACGATTTAAGACTTTGTAAGCCAAGACTGGGTGCCTAACTGGAAAGCCATGCAAAAAATGTTTTCCCAGATTTGGAGAAAAACCATTATTACTTTGAAAAATTCAAATAGGACCTGTTTGATAATCACCATCTGATTTTATATTTCCTGACAGTTGGGGGCCCTCATTGTGGGGCTCTAAGCCATGGCTTATTTCGTTATAGTTAATCCGTCTGACGATGATGAATACTTCTAATTATAATAATCATGAGAATAATCTTTCTTATCTCGTAGTAATCTACATTTCACACCCAAACTGCACATAAAATCAACGTCTAAACCCCCGTTAATTACCATACTGATAATAATATAAGTTATCCGCCAGATTTTGACGAGTTTTAGCCGTGCCAGAATTTTTTGAAGGCCTATTCTCTAGGCTTGTTTCATTCTTGAGGGAACACGTGTACCTTGGGGCAAGAAAATATTAATAATCTCTGCCCTATCGAGGATTTTAACCCTCGAGCCAGTGCGCCAACCACTTTTTGTCTTCAAGAAGATAAGACCCCGAGATACAGCGTACCAGCGGACTTCATTTGATATAGCGCCGCTGTATAAGCTGGTCTCCCTGACGTTACCTTTGTGGGGTGCAGTGGCGGCGCCAGAGGGGGGTCTATGGGGGCTTAGCCCCCTAACTGCGGTTGAGCCCCCCAAATAAAAGTGGCCAATCACTGCCAATGCCAGGAAGGTGGAGAGAAAGGGAAGGGATTGGAGCTTTAGCCCCCCCCCAAACCTGAAATCCTGGCGCCGCCACTGGTGCGGTGCTGAGAAATTTCGGATAATTACACTAATTATATAGGCCTATACATCGCAAAACCAACGCTTTCCAATGCTCTTACATAGGTCATGTCTTGCACTCCGTTTGACCCCGACACGCGTCCAATCACCGGTGCCTATCACTCTACTGCACGCCATTCGGAAAGGCTCGCATTGAGCGAGTATAAAACATAAACGGTCGATTGCATTAAATCGCAACTGACGTTCATTCATGCGGCTAACGTCAGAGGGCGCTTTGTAGACCTGGTTAATCGAAATGTTTTTTCCCTTCGGGTCTCAATCGCTTCCAACCGTTCTAAGAAGCCGCGGTGCGCACTCAAATCAGGACCGGAATAAAGCGGTTCCGAAAGACGTCGTGATTGGTTCACGTGACCAGAACGCGATTAATTTGTTTCTAAAAATAGAAATGTTATGTCGGTTACGTTTGCTGCAGTTTCATTCCTCAAATCATGGTTTTTCGTCCTAATGAATAGGTTAATTAATAGCCTAAGACAGTCTGCGTCTATTATAATTATGTAAATGTAGAGGTTTTCTGTAGTCACCGTATAATGGTCCCCTACTCCTCTGTTCCTTTGTCAATGAATTGATAGGGTGATTATATTCTCACGCACCACCGTTGTCCATCTGAATGGGTGCCACGCAATTTAAAGTAGGCTACTAGATTAAGTACATGCGCCCTATATTTTTCCACTTACTAAACTACAGTTTTGTGTCACGGCGACAAAATACTTTCGAAGTTCCATTTCACTTGGTTGGACCAAGAATGAACTGGAACGTGTCTCTACACGGATCCGACCTGGCACCACCCCACAATCGAATGGATTCCCCATGGAGCGCGGCTGGACTCCAATCGTTTTCTACTGAAATCAGCCAGAATAGCTTCTGCTGCTGACGACGATTACGGTGAAGATGCTCGGTAGCTGTAGAAAGCAAACGGTTGCGATGGGCGATTGAACAGGCTGTACTATTTGGGCTTCTTTTAAGACGCGGTCGTTGCATGCGGCTGGTGTTGCTGCCACTCGGAGTGGCATCTGCCGGGTGGAAACTTAAGGCATGAGCGCCAAAGGTGCTGTAAACGGCGTCGCCCTCTGGCTTCTGAATCTTTGATTGATTGTGCCGTAAAGACTGCGCTTGTCGAGCAGTCAAGCCACATGGCAGACAGACAAACAGTTAATGGGTGATCGAGAGCCTTTTTCTTATTAAACAGCCGTCATTGGTCGAATGGAGGAAGCGGAGGTTCGATATAAACCGTTCAGGAAACTGTAGGCTGCACATAGGGGGAGGATGAAGTCGGCTCAGTGCTAGGTCTACACTCGCATATCGTTGGTATTTATTAGTACCTGTCAGCTGTATAGTAACTGTTAGCCGTTTAGTGACTGGACTACCTCTCTGGAGAACACCTCTTACTCGACGCAGCCCTCGTGAATAAGCTGGTGCCCTGCGTTTAGCTTTAGAGTGGCGCTACAGAAATTTGGAATTTACGATTTACTTTTGTTGGATACAGCTAAGATGTCGAAGTATCTGGAACTCGGTCTACTGTGTCTTGTGATAATTACGAAAGCAAAAGGTACGTCTGTTTAATAAACTCATAATGCAGAATTAACCGGTGGCCTAATTTAATTGTTCTGGTTCGTTTGTATTTCTGCTAGGCTCATAAAGGGTCAACTATAAACATCTCTGTGAACTCCGCCAACGCTCGTACTCTGGGTGTCTGGCAGTGCCAGTTCCAAGCCTGGATTAAGGAGGAGGGCGACGCTAATGATCTTTGTTGTCACACTGTCGTTAAACTGAAACTGTACTGCTATTATTATAGCTCCTCTATCTACTTCACCTCTGGTCTGCTCACAGCCATTTGCTCCGTAAACCCTTTTGACTTGACGAAGCATTTGTAAATAAGTTATTGTATAATTTGCTTAGCTTTTGAGTTAAGCCTGTTGTTTTAGAAAATTCGAGCTTACAATTACACAATTACAAATCTAATTAATAGTTTACAGATTTTAATTTGCGAATAAATTCCGAGTGGTTGGTTAACCGTAGCTGAAAGCGAAAGTTTCTAAATTGTAATTATTGTATTGTATTGTATTGTATTTGAACACTTGTTATAGCGCCCCTACCAGATTTCCCATTCAGAGGCGCTCCCGACTACTGCGCGAACGCTGAATCGGAGTTTCACGCCGAAGCGCATGAGCAATTGCGAGTGAAGGACTTGCCCAGGGTCCCTACGCGGCGACTTTGAGGTGGATTCGAACCCACAACCCTCCAGCTGCAAGGCACCGAACATACCCCTAAACCACCGCGCCCCAGTTGTATTGTGATGTGTTGTATTGTGTGTTGTATTGTACTCCACGTTTATAATGCGACCGAGCCACCCGCAGTAAAGATCCGAGAAATTAATCTCTGATAAACCGACCCGACCGGGAAGCGAACCCGGGGCGCCGGCGCGGCGAGCACGCTACCAACCCACTCGGCCACTCAGGATCCTTAATTAGACCTATTATTACTATTATCAGAGATCTTATGGAGATTAGCCATTCCAGAAATGCATTTTTCCATTGCCTTAAATAGTTTTTCACACCCTTTGGAATTCATCATTTGGATCCAGCAAAATTATGTCTTATTATTGTCATTATTTATATTTTACCTGAGGTACATGCAATCCCTCAAGATTTAAGATCATCGTCATCATCGTCGTCATCATCATCATCGTCACCATCGTCGTCGTCGTCATCTTCGTCGTCATCGTAATCATCATCATCATCATCATCATCATCATCATCATCATCATCATCATCATCATCATCATCATTTTTTATTATTTTTATTATTATTATTATTATTATTATTATTATTATTATTATTATTATTATTATTATTATTATTATAAAATTTATGAAGTGCAAGTTCGTTGAGCCGAATGTACCGCAAATGCGCTGACTGTGAGAGTATATAGCAAATGCTACTCATCTCCTATCTCACGCAATGATCGATTGTTTAGTTCAAGCACTTAAAAATCTCTTTCAGTGTCACTTAAAGTACCAGGGACCCTGATCCAGGACACACCGATCAGTGTGGGAAAGATCTAGTAGCTAACTACTTAAATGATCTTTTAGGATAAAAACAAAGATGATATAAAAATGATAGTAGCTATATACTATAATATGACTACGGGAGTTGTCCTTTGATAATATTATCTGCCTGCCTGCCTGGGAGGCAGAGGGGATGGAGGGAGGGTGGTAGGGATGGATAGAGGGCTGTAGGAGAGATGGACGGACGGTTGGAGGTAAGGAAAGAGGGAGGGAGGGGATGGGCGAATGGTTGGAGGTAGGTAGAGAGGGACGGACGGACGGACGGAGAGAGGAAGGGAGGGTTGTAGGCAGGGTGAATGGATGGAGGGACTAAGGCAGAGGCAGGATATAGGGAGAAGACTTAATCAACATATCCCGTGACCACGCATCTCTTAACATTTTTCGAATTGTTTTGAACCGTCCTAGGACGGGAAAACATCTAGTGGTGGGAATGTTATTAGTTTGAACCAAAGCTAGTAGTTACAAGTGGCGTTTTAGCACAATGCGTTTACATTGTATCTCGATCCCAATATATGGATAGGCCTGTGAGATCTGTATCCTAATATTGCTAAATAAATATAGATAAAATCTCTATCCTAATATAGATAGATATATAAGACAGTCAGTTCAAGTAATGACTGACTGACTGACTGGCTGGCTGGCTGGCTAGTTGACTGGCTGACTGACTGACTGACTGACTGACTGACTGACTCGTCTGACTGACTGACTGACGTCTGACTGACTGACTGACTGACTGACTGACTGACTGACTGACTGACTGACTGACTGACTGACTCTAATATGAATAGGTAGATAAGATAATTATCGTAATGAATGAAATAATGAATAATAGGAGATTAACGTACCAAACGTCAATACTTGAATCAGAGGCACGACAGGTCGATGGGGGGAGTGGACAGACAAGGTTGGAAACTAAGTATATAATCGATGGCTTCATAAAATAGAACGTTTTAAGTTGCGGCTTGAAGGATGAGAATGGCTGACCTTATAAGTAAAGGTATTTTATTCCAGACAGTAGGTGAGACTGAGCTAAACGTTAGGCCATAAATATTTATATAAATTGTAGTCATGTATAGATAATATTTCCATTTTGATTGAAATAGGTAGATTAGATCTTTATCCTAATATGGATAGATTGATAAGATCTTTATCCAAATATGATCAGACGGATAAGAACTTTATCCAAATATGGATAGATTGATAAGATCTTTATCCTAATATGGATAAATAGATAAGATATTTATCCTAATTGTGATATGCACAGATCGATAAGATATTTATCCAAACATGGATGGACTGATAAGATTTTATCCTAATATGAATAGATGGATCAGATCTTTATCCGAATATGGATAAATAGAAAATATCTCTGTCCAAACTTAAGCTGATAGACAGATAGGATAGACATTGGGAAACGGAAATCGTCGGTTAGAGAGCGGAGTAGGAGCCAATCGAGCGGTCTAAATGGTCCTCGTTAAACGTTGCTTTGGATGGCGATCACGGAAACGATTGTTCGATCAAAGGCCTACGACACTCGGTGGCAAATAAATCGTTCCCGATTGAGAAAAAACAGCCATGGACGCCGCTGGTGGTGGTGGTGGTGGTCATGATGATGATGCTGTCAATGCTGATGTGCCGCTGATGCTGCTGCCGCTGCTTTTGCGGGATCTTTCAGACCGGAACGAAAACGAATGACCTTGTCAGGCTAGTGTTGGTGTGTGTGAGAGAGATAGACAGACAAACAAACAGGCAGAGAGACATACATAGGCCTACATACATAAATGCATATATACAGACAGAGACAGAGAGAACGACAGAAACAGAGAGACAGACAGAGACAGCGAGACAGAGAGGAGCGGAGACAGACAGACTTATATACTGACTGAATGATAGGCAGATTGACTGACATCTGTACTTTCTACAGACATACAGACGGACGAACAGACAGACAGACAGGCAGGCAGGGTAGCATACAGATATACAGACAGAAATAAACGGTTAGAGAGAACTGGCTGACTGACTGACTGACAGATATAGGCCAACAGATAGACAAGCATACAGATAAACAGATAAACAGACAGAGAGACAGAGAGACAGTCGTTACATTAAACCGGATCCCGCCGGACATGAGATCCGGTACCACTGATTTAAGATCCGTCACCTAAAAGAGGAGAGACCGACACCTAAAGGGGGAGATGAACGACCCAAAATCCGATCTATAACTATAGACCCATTGGGTTCCTCCTTATAAACCCTACGAGGATTTGTCCCTGCAAATCCAGGGAAGCACCACATCTGAGATAATTCGGACTCTTTCGGAAGATCTATAGGGCCTATTCTTACTGGTCTGTCTTAAAGTCTTATGCGTTTTATTTTTTTAGTGTTTTCATTTGTGTGTCAGCGTGTTTTTGCGTTCGACAGTGTTTTCAAGGCCAAGTCTCTGGTAACACTTTTTCAAAATGATTTGATAAATGTGTTTTATGCTGCAATCGAGGACATGCATCACTTTAAAGCATTTAGCCAATGTTTTTTCCCGATTGGTATCGATAAGCGTACGCCAGATAAGCCTCGTATTTAGATTTGCAAACATTAGGAGATCCATCATCTCTGAATCAGCAATTCGGCCATGGATCACGAGCATACACACAGACATACAGACATACACATGTACATACTGTACATGCATGCATACTACTCACATACATACATACATACATACATGCATACATGCATACATACATAAATACATACATACATACATACATTATACATACATGCGTACATGCATGCATGCATTCTTACACACATACTGACTGGCTGACTGACTGGCTGTCTGACTAACAGACCGACCGACAGAGTGACTGACTGACTGGCTGGCTGGCTGGCTGGCTGACTGACTAACAGACCGACCGAGTGACTGATTGACTGACTAAACTGACTGAGCCGATTGACTGGCTGAATGACTGGCTGACTGACTGAGCCGATTGACTGGCTGACTGACTGACTGACTAACTGACATGCAGACTGATAGCAGAGACAAATGCAGACATGTGTGATTACGACGACGAGAAAATGATGGTGGTGATGTAGGTAGTGTTAGAGGTGATGGTTTTTGTTGGGTGGTGCCAAAAATGCTGCAGCGGCTGCTGGTGATGATGAGAATGATGACGCAGGTGGCGATAAGGCTTTTTGGATATGATAAACACTTTCGATGCTGACTAGCTCATCCGCTCGAAGCAAGAAACTCCAGAAAATTAATAAGCCTTACAAAGTAGTAGAATCCGGAAGCATCGCCTGTAATCATACACCCAAGAATTCTTTTGCGCAGACGGAAGATGCCTTAAGGGAAGAAGCTTATTTTTGCAGGTGCAACATCAAAGCAAATCGATAAGGCCGCGGTTAGGTATAGACTGGTTGGGAAAACAGGTGGTCCGTCAGAGTGGAAGGGGATGTTGTTGTAATGCTGTGGAGGATAAAAGCCGAGAGAAAAAGAATGTTTAAAAGCGACGTTTTTAGTTTCGGATGAATGGGTGGTGGTGAGAAAATGCATTAGGAAGAACGTTGCCCGAAGCCTATAGCTGTGGTTACAATAAAAGCAACTAATGAGTTAGAAGGACTAATATTAATAACAATTTAATAAAAATAATGATGATGATGATGACGACGACGACGACGATGATGATGATGATGGTGGTGGTGGTGGTGGTGGTGGTGGTGGTGGTGGTGGTGGTCTTGGTGGTGGTGGTGGTGGTGGCGGTGGTGGTAAGCAGTAGTGGTGGTGGTAGTAGTGGTAATAGTAGTAGCAGTAGCAGTAAGTGCTGCTAAGTAATAATAATAATAATAATAATAATAATAATAATAATAATAATAATAATAATAATAATAATAATAATAATAATAATAAAGTCCCTTAATTCCTATTAAATCATTTTCACATTCATTTTTAAAATATATAGTTATGATTCAACACCTTTTTAACGCTTTAATAGTGCTTAATATATGTCATATGCACTCAATAAAAATAATAACATCTATATATGTGGTGTCTTTCCTTGATAAGGATTTGGTTGGATAAAGTCCAATAAAAAGTAATAAGGAGAAAAGAAAAAAAATACTTATCAATTATTTAGATGATGATACCAGCAAAGGTTTCGTCACACACTGAATTATTCATGGACGTATTTAGGGGTAGTTTTAGGGGTTCAACCCCCAATAAGTGCATTACTGTTATTAAACACTAGAAATGTGAAAAATACGACCGTTTCCAATGGAACCCCTCCCGAAAACTTATAACCTTTCCGAATTTTTTTCCCTGGCTACGCCCCTGGAATTATTCGATGTTCTATTTAGACACCTTTAACACGCTTTCAACTAACATATACTTTCAGTACTGCGTTTTACTGTATATAAATTATCAGGCCTGTCATTTAAATGATGTAGGCATTAGGAACGGTGAGAACTGTTGAAACAAATTTCTGTTGACGTCAACGACCTTTGTTACCATAGCATGTCGTTAAACTCTGGATCTATGTATCTTTTCCAGCTATATGCTTTAGTAGCAGTAGCAGCAGCAGCAGCAGCAGCAGTAGTAGTAGTAGTAGTAGTAGTAGTAATAGTAGTAGTAAAATAGTAGTAGTAGTAGTAGCAGCAGCAGCAGCAGCAGCAGCAGTAGCCTAGCAGTAGCAGTAGCAGTGGGGGTGGTAGTGCCTGTAAAAGGCCCTGTAGGCTATAGGTTAAGTAGGCCTATAAAGATCAGGTGATCGCGGCTAAAGACTGAGATCAATTTCGATTGGACCGATTATTAAACTCAAGTGGGAAATGTTGACTCAACTTCTTTCCGACCAGATCCCAATATTTACCATACTCCTCTGAGAAGACGAAGGTTTCTTTCATCACCGATGCCAGGACCCCCCCGATCGGAAATTCACCGGGCCACCCCTCCCCCTGCGGTGGATCCCTCTTCCCAATATAGCCCACCATCCGTCGGGGGAAGATGACTGTTACTTGTCATCACTGACCGAATCCGACGTCTTTGCGGACTGACCAGCGGTCATTAGATGTATCCGAAGTGACCAGTGATCGTTTATTGACCACGCACCATTATGGTCAGTTCGTCCAGCATCGTTGTGGTCAGTTGGCTAATGGGTTAACGATCGCTTCCCCCCGATGGTGGTCACTTTAGGAAAATTTCGTCTCTATGTCTATCGCTTTGCACCACAGCAAAGCAACGGCACACAGCGCTTTTTATTGCTTTCTGTGCAATTTCCGATAAGCTCATTGGAACTGACCACCCCTCCCTCGGGGGATAAATAGCCGAATATTCGATTGCTTTCTTTCGAAAATTGCCTAATTGCTATCCGTATATATATATATATATATATATATATATATATATACCGTATACCGCAAGCATATATTGATTACCGTTATACCGCAAGCATTGGAACTATTGATTATGCCGATATAAAGATATGATATGTGTATGCATATGTATACGCATGTACATCATCTCTTTGTATCGATTGTGCCGACATATAGAGAAGATATATACACACGTATATATATATATATATATATAATGATTTGATGCATATATATAATAGGTCATTGTTTGGCATTATAGGCTACGAGGAATGTAGTTTTCCTTCGAGTTGTTTAAACGCGAATCTGACGATCGGCTACTTCTGAAGATTTACTCTCGCTCTATCTCTGGTCATTAATCTCGCGTTCTCTGTTCAGCCGGTATTGATTTCGAGTAAGTATCGTCCAGTTTTATGTTTCGGTTGCCTTTGATGCTCTTCCATCCCCTTCCATTGTCTCTAATCCACAGACAAAAGAACCGCCGTTTTGCAGGCGTGTTCCTCTGGTCTATTTTTTTCTAGCGGCGATCTTCCGCCAGCGCGATCGAGATATAATTTATAGATCTATAATACTGAAAGCTTGACTCTTTAGAGGGCGTTCTCTGTCGGATTCTATGTCACAGATTAACTAGTCTTAACTGCACCTAAATGTAAGTGCACAGGCTTTTCCACATAGCGACCGTATCATCAGTATGGCCTCGATCCTGCTAATTTTTCAATTAATTGATCGGGTGAGATCCTTTACCATCACTGCCCCTGTGAATGGGTGCCGCGCCATTTCATGTCCCCGTGTACGGACCGTGCTAGCCCGAGTTTCAAGTCTGTGAAATAAGTTACCATCGGTATACGCCTATGCGAATCGACATCCTTACACATTGACGCATGGGATGTAAGCTCTAACCAATGTAGCTATCTGGACCATGTATAGGCCTCTATATAGGCTCTCTCTATACGTAGACATTGCACCCATAAGAGTAGACCTATTAGTATTGTATCGTATTGTATTATATTTGATCATTTATAAAGCGCTTCTCATATAGCATAAGCCTTAGTATCGCTATTGAACATATTGGTAGTATATCTATTGGTAGTAAGCATATTAGTAGTATACCTATTGCTAGTATGCATATTAGTAGTATACCTATTGCTACAATAGACCTAATAGTGGTATATTGTTAGTAAGCCTGTTGTTTAGGGCACGCCTATTATAGCTTGTAGGCGTTTTAGAAGCATACGTATTGCAAGCACTGTTTTAGTTGCAAATAATCAATGTGTTACAGGCCTAGTCGTAGAAAATAACTAGGGTCAAAAGTTTTACAGATTACCAAGGTAAAGATCGCAAATAAAATCTAATTTTGTTGATATGTTGCACACAAAACAGCTTAGGCCTACGACTCATGAGATATTCTCGTTTCCTTACACCAACATCTTTTCAATTACTCGGCCGACGGGTTAGGAGAAGATTATAGATATAGGCGGATTGAACCATAGTCCACCTACAGCAAAACATTGCTTGTAGGCGTATTGCAGGACAGTGTATATAGGGTTCAACATCTGTCCCGTAGACCAGTTTTTCTAGTGACTGCAAGCCCGGATTGATGTTTAAATGTGATTGATGTTGACTGATCCGATTATATTGACTGCTTAATCGCATGATGCCAGAGACACGATTGACATTCGGTATATTTTGATTTGGGAACGTCATTGATGCGGCCGCAGTGGGATTGCGGCGTTTCGCTGGTAAACAACTTCGAATCGCGCTGCACGAATCATTTGTCTTGGAATGAGGAACCACCACCGCGTCCACGGGTATTCCATCGCCCTATAGCGCATTGGATAACACACTGGCATAGAGAGCGAGAGGTACCGAGATCGAGTTCCAAGGCGGACATGCTTTGTAGTGCTTGCGCCGTGTATTGCAGGCTGTCTGTTCTGTTAGTAGTTAAGATTTATGTCTTCTGTCATTTGTGTTCTTGTGAATTGTTTCAATTGCATAACTGTGCACTGTAACCGGTTGCGGTTTGTCAACCCGATTGTTTCAATAAAGAATATTATTATAAATCGCAGAAATAGTCTCACCGTATACGCACTTGCATAGACTGTTACTGGACTCCGCCGCTGCATGGTTGTCCTCTGGTAGTGCCAGTCCAAAGCTGGACAAAGGAGAAGGACACTAATCATATTTGATATGCACAGCGTCGTTAAACAGTAACCACTACTACTGCTACTGCTGCTGCTACTGCTACTGCTACTGCTACTGCTGCTACTGCTGCTGCTGCTACTGCTACTGCTACTGCTACTGCTACTGCTACTGCTGCTGCTACTGCTACTGCACTGCTACTGCTGCTGCTACGCTACTGCTGCTGCTGCTACTGCTACTGCTGCTGCTGCTGCTGCTACTGCTGCTGCTACTGCTACTGCTGCTACTGCTGCTGCTACTGCTACTGCTACTGCTGCTACTGCTACTGCTGCTACTGCTGCTGCTGCTGCTACTGCTACTGCTGCTGCTGCTGCTACTACTACTACTATATTGCCACTTGTTTGTCTTCTGTCTAGGAGATCAAAAATTATCGGTCGCTTTACGTAAAAGAATTTATCTACAAGGTATTATAGACTATACAGCACAGTGGAACTTAAGCGTACCTAAACATATGAAAGCTGTTCTGTTCCGGCGATGTTGGGTCGGGAGCGTATCTGAGTAATAACCTTGGAGAGATGCTATAGATATACCCTGAGTGAATGAATGAATAGATGAATGAATGATAGAATGAATGGATGAACGAATACGACACAAGGCAGGTTCGTCTCTTCAAGGGAAAAACATAACTGGTTCCAAAAACTAACAGAAGTCATCCTCAGGCGGAAACAAAAACCCTTCGACTAGATGAGAGACTCGTAGAAACTAAAGACTTCACATAACCAAACATCAATTAAGACCCTGTCTGACTTCACTTCTAACGCAGAACCTTTTTATAGCATTCACTGTATCCGTCACATGCAGGGGCGTCTACACCATGTAAACCTTGGAGCAAAAGCTCAATCCAAGAAATAGGGGAAGAACTCATTGCGAAATTAAGGGGAATTCAATTTTTTAAATGTCGTACCATGGGATGGGGAGCGGAGGGGGTAGTTGCGCCAATAACTTAGGGGGGATAGGCGCCCCTGGCCACATGACTAGACGGCGTACGACTTATAGGCCTACATATTAATGATATTATTTACTATAATAATATATGATACTTTCATATTATAATGAGTAAAATCTACTGTTAATATAATATTTGTAGAAATATAATATTTCTACAACTAAATGGCTTCTCTCCACATAACACGGAAGAATCTCCGGTGTTATCTTTCAAATTTCAAAATATCAAATTTTTTAAAATGTTTTGTTCCTTGAAATAATTGAACAACGTCGTTACGATGACGGCTTAAAATGCTACCATTACAGTGTGGAAATTGAAAAAATTCAAACTCTGCGCGCCTCGGCGATCATCCTTCGGGCACTTGTTCCTCCCCACCCCGCCACATACCTTGATCCCCCTCCCCAGAAGAGGGGAGGGATTAGATTAATCAATGATGATAATCAAGGCATTATTCGGTGATCGCTTCAAGGGAAGTCGTAGGCGAGTTCGTAATTCCTTACAAAATCCAGGGATCGAAATCTAATTGGTCGGGAAGCCAGGAATTCCTTCTGCGGTAGGTTAGCGAGTTGAAAGACGCGCGTCTTGCGGCTAGACATGAGAGACAAGGACCGACATATCACGACCAGGGTAGGGTAGTGAATTCCACCGTTACGGTCCAGACACCAGGAACACCCGTGAGCGCAATGCAGTCCTCGTGCGAGGTACAGCCATCGTCAAGGAATCGGTGGATCGAGAAGAGTATTTCCTTGTTTAAGTTGCGACCATGAAACAGAACTGGTTATATACAGTATATATATATACAGTATATATATATATATATGAATATATATATATATATATATATATATATATATATATATATAATGCCTTATGGATCTCGGAAATTCCTGGAATTAAGGAGAAAGGCGACGCTAATCATATTTGGTGCTGACATACTGCTGCTGCTACTACTACTACTACTACTACTACTACTACTACTACTACTACTACTACTGCTGCTGCTGCTGCTTCTGCTACTGCTGCTGCTGCTGCTGCTTCCTGCTGCTGCTGCTGCTTCGGCTCTGCTACTGCTGCTGCTGCTGC
>JACEVL010000379.1:452500-470000 GCA_020284085.1 Aporrectodea caliginosa | reverse complement strand
TGGCGGACGGATGGATGGATGGGTGATTGCCACATCGTGCTGCTCTCTGCATCATCTTTGACTTTTGATTAGACGTCGAGCGTAATTTGATCAATGGCCGCTGTTGAAATCGACTCCAGGGGCAGCGAGCCCTCAATCGTCGTTTTCCAGAGGATTCCTCCTATCCACCGCCGTTCTATTCCCTCTCCTTTTAATATAACCCATCATCAGTCGAACAGTCAGACATCCGTTCTCGACCACAAACGAGGCGAAACTGACGGATGACCGACTCAATTGCCAAATGAATTTATGGCCGGTATTACGTGCTTTGCTCGCCCCCGAGTCGCTGCGGACGGACGCGGGGAGGAACCCCCCGTGCCCAGTGATCGCTGGCGTCCCTTCAAGGCAGTGGATCAAGCAGGGAATCTGTGGGGGTAGGCTAATCCCCGGATAAACCTCCGTCGATTTATATATTATTTTGGTCGTGATTTTCGATGGAGGTGGCGCTACGTAAATCTGCTTATTTCTTCTGTGTTGTTTCATTATTTTCTGCTGCAGCCCGAATGCGCATTGGATAACACACTGGCATAGAGAGCGAGAGATACAGAGTTCGAGATCCGTAGGCGGACAGCTTTGTAGGCTGCTATCAGCGCCGTGTATTGCAGGCTGTCTGTTCTGTTAGTAGTTAAGATTGTCAACCGGATTGTTTCAATAAACGAAAATATTATTATTAGAGAGGTGAGGTTGCCGGGTAAAAGACGGCGTTTCATTTTAGGCATTTCTGTTTGACGAGCCTCACGGCTTGGCTGGGCTATGACTGAATGAATGAGGATGGGTATCTATTGGTTGGGGTATATGTGCGTGAGGGAGCCGGCCACTGTTGACTTCTAATTGTTTTGTTTACTGCTGAAATTTGTCATTGACATTCAATATCATTTAGGCTACTAACGCTCAGAGCGCCTCTAGTCGTGTATATAAATTCTTATAACAATTACAATTTGTACACTCTAAACATTATAATAATAATATTCTTTATTGAAACAATCCGTTGACAAACCAACCGGTTACAGTGTACAATGCAAGCGCACAAGAACACAAATGACAGAAGACATAAATCTTAACTACTAACAGCAGACAGCTAGTCGTGCTATAGGGACTAACTCGTTACCTTCAAGTCGCTATCCAATGCGCTATCTCCCCCCCATAAACGGTTATGGGCAAAAGTTATGGGCAAATGGTTATCTCGGTGCATGGAGAAATACGTACTACCCAATTCTCTATTCACAGAGCAACAGTAAGTATTATTAAGTATTCAACAAACTTGTTTTGTTGCAAAATGTGCAGGCGGGCATTGTTTTTTAGGCACGTTTCATCATATTTGTCTTACGCGTGCTGTTTCCTCCCACCAGATACTCCTCCCCAGCGCGACATTAATTCCTACGAACCGAGTGGACGCTTTAGTCTCCCATCTCCTCCCTCGGATGGCCGGGCATCTTTCTCAGACGATCTGCTTAGATGTATCCGCTTGCATTATACCCACTGCCCACACGACCACTCCTGCGTGGGTAGCTATCATCCCGCTCTGCTGCTGATGCTGCTATTGCTGCTAATTATCCATGCAGATGATTGCAAAAAGTAGATGCTGATGCCCACGCTATTCGTTTACAATTCTGGAAGTCCCTGTGATTTCGTCTCATTTCCTCTCTGCTTGGGTCCTATTAACTGGACATCTGACTGAGTCGTTTAAAAACTGCTCTGAATACGCGGACACGGAGTCAAGCAGTGAACAGCGTAACTCTTTTTTATTAGTATTTTGCAAATTTTATAAACTTACGGCTATTCCAGTTGATAAAGAGGGCTGACGTGCATGGCTACAGACTTGGAAAAGAACAGTAAATGAGCTACTCCCCTCATTGGCAACATCATAATTATGTAATACAAGTGATGCCCACGTGACAGTATGCCCACATGGTCTTCATATGTCCTGCATATGGAATCATAATAATAATAATAATAATAATAATAATAATAATAATCTTATCTTTATTGAAGCGCCTGACAAACGCACTGCGCTGTACATTTACATGTTATGCAATTGAAACAATTCACAAGAACACAAATGACAGAAGACATAAATCTTAACTACTAACAGAACAGACAGCCTGCAATACACGACGCTAATAGCAGCCTACAAAGCACGTCCGCCCTACGGGACTCGAACTCGGTACCTCTCGCTCTCTATGCCAGTGTGTTATCCAATGCGCTATCGGCCCCTCCCCTCCCAGTTGTTGGGACATATTGGGGCACGCTAGTCCACGCTCTTAAAGTTAAAGTTATGTCTCATAAGGACACATGACTTGCACAGAGGCGAAAAATCTGTGCATAACTTTTGGGGCGACAGATTTTTTCGGGAGCCGGATTTTTGCTTGGGGGTGGGGCAGATAGGACTCGGTGAAAATTTTGGGGGACAGTCCCCCTCTGTCCCCCGTGATTTACGCCACTGGACTTGCATGTACGGTGTAATAGAGCATTCTTTATCTTCTGCCAGCAAATTTAGTCTGATCACTTCAAAAGGCTCAATGTCAGGCTAGACCGAGTGACCATCCTTCATTAACAGAGAGCTGATCTCGAAAGTGTTCTGGTCACAACAATGTCCACTCCTTCCAGACATTCCTCTTAAAAGCGCAATTGGCACCTGGCTAGTCATTGTCTGCTCGCTCTCCTATACAGCAGGAGTGGACCAGAGTCCAAGGTCAAGGTCGAGTTTGAATGTCAGCATACAAGCCAGACATACTTTTATCCTATCCTCTTATGTCCGTGCATGCTTAGATATAGCGACCTCCTAATGGGCGATCTATAGAAGTTTAACCCCAAACAACATACACACTGGCGGATCTAGACGTTGAGAAAGGGTCGAGATAATACAGAAAGCAGTGCATAACTGAAAAATCGGCGAAGACTTTATCCTAGTTCCTCCCTAGCAGAAATGGACCTTGCGCGCGTTACAAATTTAATTATTATTTAATTATTAATAATAATAATTAATATCTGTTTCGAGATTTCTGCTCCACTTGTGACCCACAGTGAACTCAGCTATGACAAGTAGCCTAAAGCAACCGTATACACTGTCAGTGGGAAGATTAGACAGCGAGGTAGAGGACTGGCCACACGTCCTCATATACTCTGAACATCCATGCCATCCGTCAACTGTCGATGGGAATCCGTTGGCCGGTTCTACGTGTGTGCGTGGGCCCGCCATTGGTGACCCTTCTTCTAGTTTACGCTGCATTGCAATGGTTTGCTACCTGATGTAATATTCTAGTTGCAAATAACATTTGACATCATATAGGCTAGCGCAGAGAAAGCGCTTTTGTGAGATACTTTAAAATGCGCTATATTAAGTTTCCTGATGCATACATACTGCGGCCATAACAATTACGTCATCAATGATCATCAGTGACTTCCGGTGACCTTCCCGTGACCTTTTCCATCCCGTGACCTTTTCCTTCCCGTGACCTTTTCCTATTCACCAGTCGTCCGCCAAACCGTCGGGTTCAACAGGGCCTGAGCAGTAACTTTCGTTCCAAATAGAATAGACACCATTGTCATTTGCCAGCTTTTATCCATGCAGCAATCAGTCTCGAGGTTTCTGAATCCGATAACTGCCTTTGTATCATTGAAAGTATCGCTTTCAGATTGTGATTGATACAAGCAGCTTTCTACGCAAGCCATCGGTTAATAGAATTTAGCTTTAAACCCTTTGACGACCGCACGGTAGTAAATGGTAGCAGGGCGGGTAAAGATCCAATAATCGTATCTGGGAGATCAGGATTCCTGAGCCAATACGTACAAAGTCGTAAATAATGAACCATTAAGAATTTAATTAACATTTCTTTAACAATGGCTGAAAAATCGATGGGGTAAATCCGCCCTTCGGTTGAGGACGTTGGGTTTGGATGTAGGGCTTTATGATCCTCTTTCATTGTTATCTCGACTTCATTTGCGCGTTCTCATTACGCTGCTCTTAGTCCTGAACTCGGTTGGAATTCTCCCTTTCTTTCGATTCTCCATTACTTCTACAAACATTTCTCGTCTGTCTCTCTTTCTCTTTCTCTCTGTGTCTATGTGTGTCTCCGTCTGTCTGCCTGTCTGTCTCTGATTGTCTCTTCTCTCTCGTTCTGTCTCTGTGTCTCTCTGTGTCTCTCTGTCTCCATGTCTATGCCTCTCTGCCTATGCCTCTGTGTGTGTGTCTGTGTGTCTGTCTGTCTCTGTCTCTGTCTCTGTCTCTGTCTCTCTCTGTCTGTCTGTCTGTCTGTCTCTGTCTGTCTGTCTGTCTGTCTCTCTCTCTCTGCAGATACTGCAGGTCCTGTGTCGTGACAACCTCTTCATCTCCCTCCTAACCTGCCTAAGTCCGTATCCCACTATTCATCTACATCTCAGTATCTCTTTCTTCGTCTCTCTCTCTCTGTCTGTCTGTCTCTCAGTCTCTTTGTCTGTCTCTCTCCCCTAATTCTTCTCTCTTTATCCGTGTCCCTCTTTCTTTCCCCACTTGCCCACTCCCTGTCCTTAGTTCATTCTCTAACCCTCCCTCAGGCACTGGACACATCCCTCTTCCCTTCCTAAACCGTCCTGTCCACACATTTCCATCTCTCCAGTAATTCATTGTTCTCATACGTGGTCGCGCACCAAAGCCATTCGTCAGAGGCATCATTGGACGATTGCATAAACTACTACCACTATCAGCATTCGACTAACCTGCCGAGAACGAGAAAAGGGCGGAGCAAAGGATGAAGTGAAGGAAGAAGAGATACAAAGACTTCTTCCTACTGGATCGGGAGCGCCTCTGAAATCTTATCTTGCAATGAATATAATTATATAGATAGACAGAATGCTTGGGATGGATGGATTGATGGATGGATGGATGTCATTTCTGGATGGATTTCCAATGGATGGATGCATGGATAATGATGGATGGATGATGGATACAATTCAGTATGGATCGATAATGGATGGATGGATTCATGGATGGATGGATGGATGGATGGATAATGGATGGATGGATGGATGGATGGATGGATGGATGGATGGATGGATGGATGGATGGATGATGGATGGATGGATGGATAGATAGATAGATAGATAGATAGATAGATAGATAGATAGATGACAGACAGACACAGACAGACAGACAGACAGACAGACAGACAGACAGACAGATAGATGGATAGATAGATAGATAACACCATATTGGGGAACGCTTTTAAAACGTCATTTTGTAAAAGATTCAAGCAACAACGAGAGGGTTGAGTACGATTCAGTAGATCGTAATTCTCCATCCACGCACACACATGAGAAGGAAAAGAAGGAGGAGATAAATATTATAGCAGTGGGAAGACGAGTTGGAGCAGGAGGAGGAGGAGGAGATGAGGAGGTAGAGGTGGACGAGGAGGTGAAGTAGGAGGTGGTGGAGGAGGGGAGGTGGAGGTAGAGGTGGCGGTAGATCGGTGGAGGAGAAGGTGGAGGTAGAAGAGGAGGAGGAGGAAGTAGAGGTAGAGGTGGAGGAGGAGGAGGAGGCAGAGAAGAGATGGAGGAGGCAGAGGAGAAGGAGAGGTGGTCGTGGAGATAGAGGTCGAGGATAAGGTAGAGTAGAAGGTGTAGGATGAAGAGGTAGAGGTGGAGAATAGAAGAGGAGCTGGAAGTGTTGGAAAGCAGAAGGAGATAGAGGAGGAGGTAGAGGAGGTGGAACAGCAGGAGTAAAAGGAATATAGGAAGAGGAGCAGCGTGGAAAGAAAGCAGATCCGAAGGTTGTGGAACATGAGGAGGGAAGCGGACGAAGTGGAAAAGAGGGGAAATGTAGGTGGTTGATGCTAACGGATGGCTGCTGTCTCTTAGAGCAGCAACCAAGAGGCTGATTTGCATCCCATGGCGACGTCTTGTCCAACGTTCCAGACAGCCGAGATAGATGAAGCGACCAAATGCTCGTATATCTTTAGACAGGCGTTAGATAGATTCACCGTTTAGAGTATCAGAATTGATGAGATTTAATTACACTAGATTGGTCTAGACTATCGCTAGACTGTATTAGATTGGAAGAGAGGGGGAATAGGTGGTTGATGCTAACGGATTGGCTGCTGTCTCTTAGAGCAGCAACCAAGAGGCTGATTTGCATCCCATGTAATTGTAATGATTGACGTCTTGTCCAACGTTCCCGACAGCCGAGATAGATGAAGCGACCAAATGCTCGTATATCTTTACACAGGCGTTAGATAAATTCACCGTTTAGAGTATCGGAATTGATGAGATTTAATTACACTAGATTGGTCTAGACTATCGCTAGACTGTATTAGATTGATTGAATTATACAAGATTGGGCTAGATTAGATTAGAGTGGACGAGATCTGATTAGATTAGATGTGATTGGACTGAAATTAGCCAGATTGGCTTAGATTAGAAGCTGAGAATGCTTCAAAGGTTCTAGATCTGATAAGTGAAACAGCGTTATGTGATCAGTATATTTAAATTAACTAAAATAAAAATCCATTAACATATATAACGAAACTATATAATAATACTAACTATAACTAAACTGTAATAAAATGAAAAATCATTTATATAGCGCCCCTTCAAGATATCTACTCTGAGGCGCTCTCTGCGTAGCCTATATAATATGCTGCTAAATGTTATTACAAACGAATGTTAACAATCAGAACTTTGGTTTACATTCAATTGAATTTATTCAATTTATTTATTATTTACATTCCGTTAAGAAACCTTTAAATCGGTTGTTCTCATGCTATATAGTCGTCATGTTCGATAAATCAACCGAATAACTAGCCAGCTCACTGACTGTAATTGACAGTGTAATAATTATGAGGAAAACATTTTTACGAAGAATGCTATTGTATTGATTTTGTATTTGTCCTATGATGTTTGTACACACAACATATATATATATATATATATGTGTGTGTGTGTGTGTGTGTGTGTGTGTGTGTGTGTGTGTGTGTGTGTGTGTGTGTGTGTGTGTGTGTGTGTGTGTGTGTGTGTGTGTGTGTGTGTGTGTGTGATAATATGAAGTTATTTTCATATATATATATATATATATATATATATATATATATAATGTCCCTCTCCATATTACATATATATATCGAGACATACAACATACATAGTCATAAAAACGATTATGTAGGTATATATGTGTGCGTGTTTGTGTAGGAAAGTGTGTGTGTGCGTGTGTGTGTGCGTGACACTTTACGCAGACAGAGACAGATACACAGAGAGACAGACACAGACAGACAGACAGAGGCAGATACACGAAGATAAAGGCGGAGACATGCACACACAAACACACACAAGCAGTCATTACCGTTGAATCTTGGCCCTTGAATAATTGAATCGGGACGACATGCGCCGTGAACTCTTGAACTTATGAGACGAACACGGATGGCTTCGACATCCTTCTATCCTGCCTCAGCAACCGCATCAGTGTCAAAGCCCGGAGGATGCTGACGACGATGGAATCTGGCGAAAGCATGCAATCACAGTTAATTAGGAGGGGCGTTAAGGTACCGAGCACCCGGATAATTGGACACGTCTGCGGGGACATCCATCCCACGAGCATAGATGGGAAGCAACTGAAGGTGAAGCTTTGATTTCACTTTAGAAAGCATCCCAGATGCCTCGTATGTAGGTTCAATTAAGTGCAGTTAACGTGTGGCAGGGTAGCCGGTTAGATTACGCGGCGCTTGCCTTGTGATACGAGGTGTGTAGGTTCAGTGAGATGATTATTGTTAGGGAGTTTCAGCGCCATCGATTGATGCTTTGTCACTAAGTAATGGCACCAAATAAATGCTAAGCTTATTTATTGTCCTCTCTGACTGTCTGCCTCCGTGCTTTCTCTTGGCGTGCTGCTCTGTCTCTGTCTGTCTGTCTGTCTCTGTCTCCCTCCCCCTCTATCTCTGTCTATTTCTCTGTCTCTCTCTGTATCTGTATCTGTATCTCCATCTATCTTTCCATGTCTCTAATGGTATCCATACCTCCTGCCTTGTCTCCTTGTTTCTTTCCACTGTTCATTATTTTTCATTTTCCTTCCTTGCCTTTCTCCCTTTTCCATAAACAATGGAGAGAGATTGAGACATAGAAAGAAACAGAAAGACATCATGGAGAGATGGATGGATGGATGAATGGAAGATGGATGGATGGATGGATGGATGGATGGATGTATGGATGGATGGATGGATGTATGGATGGATGGGTGGGTGGGTGGGTGGATGGATGGATGGATGGATGGATGGATGGATGGATGGATGGATGGATGGATGGATGAATGGATGGATGATGAATGGATGATGAATAAATGAATGAATGAATAAATAAATGAATGAATAAATGAATGAATGAATGAATAGATGCATTGATGGATGTAAGAATGGAAGAATAGCGGGAAAGAAGCGATTCTGTTCAAGCGCGGTATATATAAGTCTGAATTTATTAATTAAATTCTGGTCGACTGTGTTTATTGAGTAGCGATCGAATTCTTCCTTCTTTCTTCCAGTTGTTTACAAAATCAGGCACTTGTTTTTCCATCGGATTTCCCTCTTCCTTCCTTTATCTGTCTCCCACATTCTTGACCAGCCGTTGATTTGTGTGCCAGTGGTCAGCGTTCTGGACTTTTATCCGAAAGGTCGGAGGTTATATTACATCCCAGAAAAGATGTATATTCCAAGATTTCTATACGCCGTCAAACTCAGTTATAGAATGAGAAACCGACCGTACATTGTCGTTGGGCAGTTTTAAGTGCGGTGGGATGCCCAGAGCCGTCCGATTCATATGCTGAGGCCGAGAAAATGAAGTTCATTCACCTTCTACACCTCCTCCATTTCCTCCTCTTTATCCTTCTTCTCGCTCGTTCACCATCGACCGCTAATATAGCGCGCTTTGAGGGAAAATTTCGCGCGCGCGGCAGAGTATACGCGTTCTCCTGTCATAATTATCGTATATACAGTCCGTCACATTTCTCTCCTAAGTAAAAGCGTTTCCTGTTCGAGTCTTTCAAAGGAGTAAGTCCTTATCAGTGTCTGCGTATGCATCTTTTTCGTCACTGTCTGAATCTACCCGGGGTGAGAATTGCAGGGGGTTTGGGGGGGGGGGTTGAACCTTTAGTCTTTTTTAGGATCCCATAGTAAAGTCTACATTTCACACCCAAAATGCACATAAATCAACGTCTACCCCTCCCCCAGTTATTTTTTTACAATTCCCATACTGAATCTACCCCTCCTTCACCTTTCACCGAGGCCTCTCAGGGTTCTTAGTCATCGTACAATGAAATGGCACTAGGCTACATTAAAATTCTGCCAACGCTGTATTTACAATACAGTACAACTTGTATTTATAACGCGCCCTAATAAAACAGAGTCTTATTCAAAGGACGCGTTACAATGTAGTTACTAATCATAGTAGGCCTACTTAGAGAAGAGATAAGTTTTAAGTTTAGATTTTAAAATATTAATTGAGGACGATCTTCGGATTGGTTGTGGTAATGAGTTCCATTCAACTGGACTAGCTACTTCAAACAATCTGTTTCCAAATTGTAGATTTGTTCTTTTGATAACAAGGTCTCTTTTTGAAGCTGAACTTAATCCACGTCTTGATTCAAGAGCAGAACATGGTGGCACTAAAGATGTTAACAATGGCCTATCCCAGTTTATACACAATCCTAGAAGCGCTTTATTTAATACAGGCTGTATGCCTACCCGAAATTATATGAATTACACTACTACCTATTTAAAGGTGTCTAAAAGGTGTCGGAATGTAAATTTAACCAAAGTTCTGAGTGTTTAACATTTTATGGCTATCAGGGCCGTTGTCGTAAACCTTAACTGAATCATAATGCTATAATAATTCAGCCGAATTTTTATTCCAAAGTTTAACGTAGTTATAATTCTGACATCAAAGTCCGTTGATCAGAATTCAAAATTATGTACAATGAAGTGAAAACAACGAATTTGTCAAATCCGAACGATACCCCCATTTAAAGGTGCCAAAACAGTAGGCCTACTTTACAATGTCACTAATATTCATTGTTTAATTGTTTAATAGCATAGCATAATTCAGCTTATAATGTTTATTAGGGTAGGTGGGGGCAAGACGCCCACTGGAGGCATAACGCCTATAGGTCATAAATACATCAGGCAATTATTATTTCAGAGCGCATTGTAGCGGAAACTGGTAACGCCACCTACCGAATATTGTTATTTCGACAGCGTGCAGATTCTTTCACGAGTGAGTAAGAAATCACGATTTTTTCATTTTAACCTGCTTTCTTGTAATATTTCACTACAACCACATTGTCTAATTTGTGCCAAGATTCGCCGTGCCGATAATGAGCCTTTGCATTTTAGCAGGTTTATATGTACTTTATGGATTATAAACTTTGTTTGTGAGCGATAATGCAAGGGTTTGGTGTTGTGATCTTGACAATAGAGGTATGCTGTGTGGGGCAAAACGCCTATCATGTGTTTGGGGTAAAACGCCTACTGGGCGTTTTACCCCATGGCGATTCATAAATTAAGCAATGCAAGTAGGCTATTAAGCAGTAGGCCTATAGGGTACAATTACTTTCTTTTCTTCTATGTTAGGAATGGTTCGGACTTACGTCAAGAAAACCGAGCGAGGGCAGTATGGAAACAAAAACCTGGAAGACGCGCTTGAGGCAGTTAATGACGGAACACCACTAATCAGAACGAGCAAGGAATGCGGTATACCGGCGCGCACACTCAGACGACACCGAGATAACAAAGTTCAACAACCAGGAAAGGTGGCTTTAGGAAGACACTTGCCTGCGCTTCCTTCTCACGTGGAGAAGGAATTGCACGATCACATCCAGACGATGGAGCAATCCATGTACGGGTTGACTGTAAACGACGTCAAGCGTCTGGCCTTTGAAATAGCGGAGTCATACAATTTGAAACATCCCTTTAACAAGACAAGTGGTAAGGCGAGAAGAGACTGGTTACATGGATTCTTTAGACGATATCCAGATCTGTCAATCAGGAGTCCACAGGCAACGAATTTTTCTCGCGCTGTCGCATTTAACAGACAACAGGTGCAGAAATTCTTTGCGCTCTACAAAGAGGTTCTTCAGAAGCGTCAGTTTCTTCCATCTCAAATCTGGCCGACAACGATAAATCAGCGACTAACCAGAAGAAAACAGAAGTTAAAAAAGGCGCAGGATCGGTTTCAAAGAAGAAAGGGTCCATGAAATCCAGTCAACGGAAGAGCAGCTATCCATCAAGCACCGATAAGGAAGAGGAACCATGTGTAATCTGTGGGGAATGTTACAATAGGCCGAGAGAAGTATGGTTGCAATGTCAAATGTGTAAGTTTTGGGCTCATGAGACTTGTACTGCGGGTGGCGCTTACTTTCTGTGTCCTAATTGTGATTCTGATTCGTAAATAAGTTTGCAGGATGATTGGAGGCAAATCGCCCACCCATGGGCGTTTTACCCCATAGTATGAGGCAAAACGCCTACTTGGGTAGTTACATATTTTTGGTAATTTCTTACTTCAATGTAACATAATTGTCATTAATTGATACATAACAAGTGGTAAATATAGTTTCTGTTACTTCCTAATCAATAGCTTTAATAAAATGTCAAACAGGACAGTTTTATTGCATTTTCTGCTTAATGTGGGCGTCTTGCCCCACCTACCCTAGGTGGGGGCAAGACGCCCACTGGAGGCATAACGCCTATAGGTCATAAATACATCAGGCAATTATTATTTCAGAGCGCATTGTAGCGGAAACTGGTAACGCCACCTACCGAATATTGTTATTTCGACAGCGTGCAGATTCTTTCACGAGTGAGTAAGAAATCACGATTTTTTCATTTTAACCTGCTTTCTTGTAATATTTCACTACAACCACATTGTCTAATTTGTGCCAAGATTCGCCGTGCCGATAATGAGCCTTTGCATTTTAGCAGGTTTATATGTACTTTATGGATTATGAACTTTGTTTGTGAGCGATAATGCAAGGGTTTGGTGTTGTGATCTTGACAATAGAGGTATGCTGTGTGGGGCAAAACGCCTATCATGTGTTTGGGGTAAAACGCCTACTGGGCGTTTTACCCCATGGCGATTCATAAATTAAGCAATGCAAGTAGGCTATTAAGCAGTAGGCCTATAGGGTACAATTACTTTCTTTTCTTCTATGTTAGGAATGGTTCGGACTTACGTCAAGAAAACCGAGCGAGGGCAGTATGGAAACAAAAACCTGGAAGACGCGCTTGAGGCAGTTAATGACGGAACACCACTAATCAGAACGAGCAAGGAATGCGGTATACCGGCGCGCACACTCAGACGACACCGAGATAACAAAGTTCAACAACCAGGAAAGGTGGCTTTAGGAAGACACTTGCCTGCGCTTCCTTCTCACGTGGAGAAGGAATTGCACGATCACATCCAGACGATGGAGCAATCCATGTACGGGTTGACTGTAAACGACGTCAAGCGTCTGGCCTTTGAAATAGCGGAGTCATACAATTTGAAACATCCCTTTAACAAGACAAGTGGTAAGGCGAGAAGAGACTGGTTACATGGATTCTTTAGACGATATCCAGATCTGTCAATCAGGAGTCCACAGGCAACGAATTTTTCTCGCGCTGTCGCATTTAACAGACAACAGGTGCAGAAATTCTTTGCGCTCTACAAAGAGGTTCTTCAGAAGCGTCAGTTTCTTCCATCTCAAATCTGGCCGACAACGATAAATCAGCGACTAACCAGAAGAAAACAGAAGTTAAAAAAGGCGCAGGATCGGTTTCAAAGAAGAAAGGGTCCATGAAATCCAGTCAACGGAAGAGCAGCTATCCATCAAGCACCGATAAGGAAGAGGAACCATGTGTAATCTGTGGGGAATGTTACAATAGGCCGAGAGAAGTATGGTTGCAATGTCAAATGTGTAAGTTTTGGGCTCATGAGACT
Organism: Aporrectodea caliginosa; assembly: GCA_020284085.1. Taxonomy (NCBI): domain Eukaryota; kingdom Metazoa; phylum Annelida; class Clitellata; order Crassiclitellata; family Lumbricidae; genus Aporrectodea; species Aporrectodea caliginosa. The sequence goes on along the minus strand of JACEVL010000379.1, from coordinate 457,037 downwards.
TGTACTGCGGGTGGCGCTTACTTTCTGTGTCCTAATTGTGATTCTGATTCGTAAATAAGTTTGCAGGATGATTGGAGGCAAATCGCCCACCCATGGGCGTTTTACCCCATAGTATGAGGCAAAACGCCTACTTGGGTAGTTACATATTTTTGGTAATTTCTTACTTCAATGTAACATAATTGTCATTAATTGATACATAACAAGTGGTAAATATAGTTTCTGTTACTTCCTAATCAATAGCTTTAATAAAATGTCAAACAGGACAGTTTTATTGCATTTTCTGCTTAATGTGGGCGTCTTGCCCCCACCTACCCTATAGGCTACTTGTGTTTTGATAAAATGGTCTTTGAAGCAAATTATAGGCAAGAAATGAATACAAACAATCAGTGTTATTTAAGTTTCAATTTACTTTTCAGGTTTAGTTTTGTTTTGTTTTGACTTTTCAGTTTAGTTTCTGTTTTAGTTACAACTCTTTTTACTTTTAGCTTTAGTTTCAGTTTTCAAAACTTTTCAGTTTTAATTCAGTTCTGTAAACATTCAGCAGAAGCAATTAAATGTCATTTTTATCCATCTAGTTTAACTTGCGGGAATCTTGCTTGCTTGAATGTTTGCTTGCTTGAATGTTTGCTTGCTTGAGTCACAGGCTAAATTGTCAAATCTTGCGACGACTAGTTCGATCACTTACAATCATTCAATCGTCGTGAAACTTGGCATATAGACTCGCCCGCACACACACTTCATTCTATCAAAATTTCACCTCCCCCAAAAAGGCTAGCTTATAGAATCGGGGACTAAACTTTTCGAATCGGGGAATCACCTTTTCCCATCGATATCTATATTTAGAACGTTCTAAATATAGATATCGGGCGACGTAATGAACGCGGACTATATATTTGTAGAGGTGACTGCTTCATAAGACGCATTATGGGATACTAGATGGATATAGTAAAAACTTTGTTTTTACTATTGGCTGTATTTTATTTATTAATGACATTTGTTTAATTAGCAAGAACAACAGATCTTATTAAATTCATGCTTTCATGCTATTGAACTGCAGTGTCAAGCACTCACCGCTAACCGTTGCAGAGATGTCCGCCGCTCGGCGTGTTTGCCACACAGAAAAATTAATTCAGTTTTCAACTCTCAAGTTTAGTTTTAGTTTTAGTTTTGTAATTTTCAGTTTAGTTTTAGTTTTCAGAACTTTTCAGTTTTAGTTTTAGTTTCAGTTAACTGAAATAGAACTTTTCAGTTAACAATAAAGTTACTTTCAGTTTTAGTTAACTTAAATAACACTGCAAGCAATTCGATAGACTAAACGAACTTGATAGCTAGGGCCTATATAGCATGAGAGGAACCGATTTAAAGGTGTCTAAATGGAACGTAATAAAGCCATTGTTCTGAGTATTTAACATCTTATGGCTACCAGAGCCGTTGACGTCACCCTCCTTCTTTATCTAGACTTGGGACTGGCACAATTGGACAACGGAAGCGGCGCAGTTAAAGGGTTAACGTCGACTTTACATTACCAATAACTTTGCCCAGTTTCAGACCTCAGTTTACCGCCTTAGCTGGTTAGTTTGGTGCTGTTTAATGGCGTTGTGTCGTAACAAAGATAATTAGCGTTACCCTCCTTCTTTATCCAAGCTTGGAACTGGCGCTTCTACAGTGCGGACAGTGGCGGAGGTCACCGCCTGAGTAGTAGGCCTAGGTTCCAGCGTTAAACAACATCTTTTGGCAGCTAGTGTCGTGAACGTCGTCCATAGGCCTACTTCGTCCGGACATTATTCACCTCCCGCCTGGAGCTTGGATGGATGCCGAGCTTAACGGCAGCTTATGGTAACAAAAGCCGTTGACGTCGGCAGAAATTAGCCTAGTTCGAATAATTTCTCACCGTTCTTTTGGCATAGGCCCTAATACCACTCTAACTAATAATAATAACTAATAACTAATAATAATAATAATAATAATAATAATAATAATAATAATAATAATAATAATAATAATAATTATAATAATAATAATAATAACTAATAATAACTAATACAGCTTAGTAGCCTATAGGCTATAGGATATATTAAAGGCTACAGTTTAACGATATCTTATGGCATCACAGGCCGTTGACGTCGAAAGAATTTTTGTTACAGTTCTCACTGTTAGTAGGCATAATAAAAGAAATAATAATGATCACTAGGTCCTATAACTATCAGTCCCGTTAAGATGTCTAATAAGTTCTTATTTCTGTTTATTTTTCATTAGAGTTAGTATTGTTATTCCTCTCTTTGTGGTCATTATTAAATCGCTCTTATTATTAATCAATCAACATAAACAGCCAAGCCCGACTAAACAGCACTGGAATTTTAATAAATCTGAACGAACATCCTCGATAATTCCGGTAGCAAAAAACCAGCGCGGCTCCCATAGCATTCTTTCTGCGCATGCAACAGCAGCTGTTGTCCCAGGAACGTCAGCAACAACAGCGTTTGATGTACAACCGTCGTTGTCTGTTTTTGTCGTGCAGTTGTTTATTCTGGTTCGAACGAGAAGCGGCTCCTGAACGAACTGGGCCTTGGCATAAACGGAGTCTACAACCGACTGGAGAGACCCGTAATGAACGAATCCGATCCAATGGGCGTTCAGTTCGGATTAACCCTTCAACAAATCATAGACGTCGTAAGTCAACAGCCACACACACCCACACACACATACACGCACACACACACACACACACACACACACACACACACACACACACACACACACACAATACATACTTCGCACACACACACACACAGACACACATTCACACACACACACACACACTCACACACACCACACACACACACCTCACACACACACACACACACAAACACACACACACACACACAGCACAGACACTCACATACACACGCACACACGCACACACACATATATACATTATACACACACTCACACGACCAAAACACTGCCAACTATCGACAAACGCTGTACCGGTAGTTCCTACCTCATTATAAATAGATCAGCTTACGCTCTTACCAGTTATGTTTTTCAATTATTATAATTATTGGGAATTTTATTATGTTTAAGTTAATCTGCTCAACAAAGTAGGCCTAAAAGCCGACGCCAACGTCGAATTATTAATTACTGTTATTGTTGTCTGAAGCGACATCTCTAGGAGAGTAAATGCATTGATGATAGTATCCTGGAAAGGCTGGAGGTGTTTCGCTGTTGGACAGCCACTGAAGCATTATTAATTCTTATCATTTATGTAATTGTATCTATGTATGTATGTATGAGCACTTGTTATAGCGCCCCTTCAAGATTTCTACTCAGAGGCGCTCCCGACTACAGCGCAGACACTGAATCGGAGTTTCACGCCGAAGCGCATGAGCAATTGCGAGTGAAGGACTTGCCAGGGTCCCTACGCGGCGGCTTGACGTGGATTATGTGGTGTAGCGGTATGTTCTGTGCCTTGTAACCAGATGATCGCAGGTTCGAATCTATCCCAAGTAACTGCGTAGCAACCCTGGACAAGTTGCTCACTCATAATTGCCTGTGAGGAAGGCAAAACGGGAAACCACCTCACTCATCTCATCCCTGGGTGGCATAAAAAGGGAATGGACCTGCCTTCGGGCAGAGAACTCATCATCATCATCATCATTTTTAGTATACTTTTTGTCCCGAGGTTGTTATGATCCCCAGTTTATATTTTCCACTCTAGATTTCTTCTTCTTTAAGTTCTCTGCCCGAAGGCAGGTTCCAACTTCCAATGACGCCACTCTTCTCGGTGCTGTGCCTTTTCCTTTAATTCGCTGTATCCGTCGGCCATCCACCCCAGCATCATCTGCCTCGGTCTTCCCCTCCCTCTTTTCCCTTCCATTCCCCTTCTATGATTTCTTTCAGAAGGGAGTCTCCTCTTAATATGTGCCCCACCCAGTTCTTCTGTCTTTCTCTTGTTGTTGTTATTAGCGATCGTTTTTCATAAACCATTTGTAGCACCTCGTCATTCGTTATATGCTTAGATTTAAAAAAGTAGAAATACTCTCAATTTAAGACTTTCCTTTTTCATCTGGCTTATCCACCGTATACGCTCTTCCTCTGTCTCAATAGACCCACATGCTGGAAATAACCTGTTCAAGCAGACTTCTTTTGGTGCGTCATCAGTTGAAGCCTTGCTCATTAGACACCTTTGCTATAGCTGTGTAAGTCGCTAATCTTTATTTGAATGTAGGTGATAATTTATATCTGGCAAGACAGAGACTAATGCAGAGTCCAATTATTCTTTGTTTACAGAATGAGAAGAACCAGATACTAACGACCAACATCTGGTTAAACATAGTACGTAATCACAATCGTTTTTATATAACGACTCATTAATTCATTTCAGAGATTTATATAGCGCCCCTTCAAGATTATCTACTCATAAGCGCTCCCGACCCAACCCCTGCTAAAGATATTAACCTTGCTGATTTTTCAATGAATTGATCTGTTGAGTTCCTTCACCACTGCTGCCAGTTTGAATGGGTACCACGCCATTTAA
>JACEVL010000379.1:367500-447500 GCA_020284085.1 Aporrectodea caliginosa | reverse complement strand
GTCTGCTTGCTTTTACATATAGGGCGTATTACTCGCCTAAAAGAGGTGTGTAATTATTTTGAAAAGTTTTCACCATTCATTCGACATAATAACGTTTAGTCATAGGTCAAATCTCAATGTAATAGACGACAGCTCGTCTGCTTTTACATATAGGGCGAATTACTCACCTAAAAGAGGTGTGTAATTATTTTGAAAAGTTTTCACCATTCATTCGACATAATAACGCTTCGTAGGCCTAATATCAGTGTAATACCGACCGCTCGTCTGCTTGTACATATAGGGCGAATTACTCACCTAAAAGAGGTGTGTAATTATTTTGAACAGTTTTCACCATTCATTCGACATAACGCTTAGTCTTAGGCCAAATCTCCATGTAATACTGCAGGGGTCTCCAAAGTTTTCCAGCCGGGGGCCACATTGCTGATTTTCTAAAGCTCCACGGGCCAAAACTCCGAAGAAAAAACTGCGAATGAATAACTTTAAACAGACTATTTATTCCTTAGGTCTGATGCAGTGCAGAATTTCAATGCAGGTATAAATAACAATTAAGATGGTTTCTCGTTAGTCCCGCAGAGTTCCTATATCTACAAACAGCGACATGGATTTTGGCAATATGCATGTCAGAGTACAGCGGCGTTAAAATTTTCAATTTTCCCAATTTAGTTTGTTTCTTCAAGGAGAGTTCCGCGGGCCAGATTAAAGGCCCTAGCGGGCCGGATGTGGCCCGCGGGCCGTACTGTGGAGACCCCTAAGTAGACGACCGATCGTCTGCTTGTACATATAGGGCGAATTACTCACCTAAAAGAGGTGTGTAATTATTTTGAACAGTTTTCAACATTTATTCGACATAATAGCGCTTAGTCATAGGCCTAATCTCAATGTAATAGACGACCGATCGTCTGCTTGTACATATAGGGCGAATTACTCACCTAAAAGAGGTGTCTAATTATTTTGAACAGTTTTTCACCGTTCGCATGGCATAATAAGGCTTCATAAACTTAGTCGGAAATCAGTATACAGGGCGTGTGTAGTTTCAGTTTAACGACACTGTGTGATAACAAAGATCATTAACGTCGCCCTCCTCCATCCAGGCTTTGGACTGGCACTGCCAGATTGCGAGCAGTGACGGAGTTAGTATGCAGAGCTTATTATTATTATTATTAATCCAATATTTAACGACATCCTATAGCTACAAAGGCTGTTGACGTCTTTAAAGTTGTTGATGTATTTCCGTTCATTTTCGTGTAATGTTCTCACAAATGTTCTTTCTCCTTTCTCGTCTTTGATTCCGTTTCTGATAAGATGCTGACGTATTTAAAGTTTCTGACGATTTAAGTTCATTTTCATATAATTTCTATCAACAGTTTTCTTTTTCTTTTCTTGGCTTTGATTCCGTTTCTGATAAGATGTAGACGTATTTAAAGTTTCTGACGGATTAAGATCATTTCTGTATAATGTTAATAACTGTTTTCTCCTCAATCTTATTAACAATATTAACAATATTTGATAGATACATATTATTTGATTTGATACATATTAAAGTATTGTATCTCCGTTATGTTTGGCCCATTGGCTCTTTTTATTGTAATTCTTTTTAACATCTTTTTTCCTTTTTTTTTTTTTTTTTTCCTTTTTCTCCTTTTGTTTTTTTTTTTTGTGGCTATTTCAGCTCTTTTTTGGCTATATCAGCTCTTTTTTTGGCTATATCAGCTCTTTTTTTGGCTATTTTAGCTCTTTTCAAATATGTTTACAAAGTTATTAACAGTACTTCTTTAAGTTTTCTAAAATAACATGTAATGCTATTTGCAAACAGAAATTCAGCACAGATGTGTAATATATATAATATACATGTATTATATACACATTTTATTTTAACATACATCTATTTACAAGAATGCATGTTAACAATTATTTACATGACAGAATACTTAATTAAACATTTCATTAAACATTTTCCTATGAAACAATGTAATATCATTAGAAAATGCAATGAAATAATGAAATGACCATTAATTAATGCAGAGCTGCTCGTCTGCTTTTATATCTAGGGCCAATTATTCACTTAAAAGAGGTGTATAATTATTTTGAACAGTTCTCACCGTTTGTATGACATACTACAGCCATAATATGAACATAGAATAATTATATGAAGCCGGTATTGCAAAACTGTCATATGGGCTTTACGTATCCAACATAAATTGCTGCTCCTGGATCTGTTACGACTCATCCAGTCATTGATAGCCTATACTTGGACGTTCGCTTCCAACTCCAAGTCTTAGAAATTTCGGATTAAGTTTGTTACTCCTCGCAGACTTTTTTGTGGATTTGATTATCCCTTCCACCCCGCCGCGCCTATTGTTTTCGGGTGAATAACTCCCTACCATTTCCATTACCTTCTTGTATCTTCTTTTCTTACCTTCCCTTTACCTTCGTACATCTTCCCTTCTTACCTTTCCTGTACCTTCTTACCTTTTCTTTTCTTACCTCCCTTTTACTTCTCAGCATACCTACCTAAGTTATAATTGGATGTGGGTGGGTGAAAGCCACTTACCAATTTTCTGAGTGTGGATCTAAACTCGCCTTGCCTCTTCCTTCGTCCTTGATTATGGCGTTGAGCTACGAAGTCAACGTCGACTAATTATTCATTGCTTACTGGATTACTTTACATGTGTTAAAGTAGGTAATTAATTAAATTAATTAATTAAATTAATTAATTTAAATTGAAAAATTCATTTGCGTTAAATAAATTCATTTAAGTTGTGGTGTTTAGTTAACAAGTCAACTACTGATTATTAATTGCTTAGGCCTACTGGTTTAATTTACATGTGTTAACGTAATTAATCAATTTAATTAATTGAAGTAGGCCTAATTAATCTAAATTGGATAATTCATTTACGTTTGTGCATACGACAGTGCCGATGAAGACATTGACAGTACGTTTGCCACGAACGTAGTCGTCTCCTCCAATGGCAACTGTCTCTGGGTGCCACCGGGTCTCTTTCTAAGCACCTGCAAGATTGACATCACCTGGTTTCCCTTCGATGACCAGCAGTGCAAGATGAAGTTCGGCTCTTGGACTTACGACAGCTCGGGCATCGACCTTCAGCTGATGGCAGAAACTGGGGATCTATCCAGCTTCATTCCAAACGGCGAATGGGAACTCATAGGTGAGGTATTATAGAACACCTCGAATTAGACTAAGCTCTGTGGGCTGCCTCCTGCGATCTAAACTCCTTGCCGAAGTACAATGATACAACGCAGTACAACTGTATTTGATATTGCCCTCCTTCCAAGTATCACAGGAGGCTCGAAAATTCATTCTCCGCGTTACAAGGCAAAAAATTGGCTTCCGAGTTCCGCTATATAGGGGCCTAGGCCTAATAATATACATCTATATATTCAATACCTATTTAATCAAAGATGTCTAACAGAGCAGTATAACCTAACTTTTTATTATTCCAAGGTCGTCGTTTTATGACATCAAAAGACTGTTTACAAATCGAAAACGTATACAATGCAATGAAAAAGAGAAACTAGTAGCGTCCGAAAAAACCCATTAAAAGATGTCGAACAGTAGCACTAACTTATATTAATTGTTTAACGACATGACGCAACACAACTCTGAGTTGATATGATAAACAAAGCACAGTATGCCGTATCCCACTCTTATATAATCTGTTGACAACGTTTTAAAGGTGTTTAAAGAGAGCGTTCTAACAAATCGGATACCACGCCCCACGTGGGCCACGTGTATAAGCGTTTCACACTATACGCATTTACAGTAAAATCAGATAGCAACTAAGGGAAAACCGTATCCCACTCCCATATACAATCTGTTGACCACGTTTTAAAGGTGTTTAAAGAGAGCGTTCTAACAAATCGGCTACCGCGCCTCACACAAAGAAGCGTTTCACACTATGCATTTAGCTACAGATAACGACTAAGGGAAAACTGAAAGAGGCACTACCTTTATATTGCCAGATTTTTTTAGCGCTAAGATACGAAGCGACTGTAAATGAAACTCTGTATGCATTGCGTCTGGCCTGCACTTGTGCTATGATATATGTAGCACTTCTCCTAAACATTTATCCTTTAAAACAATTATCCTTTGAAGCAGTCTCTTTATTAACACTTTAATGACGAGCAGCAGTGGTTTCCCATTTGCTTTTAGTACACTCTCGTCGTTCAAGTGTTAAACAATTCCCTAGCTTTCAGAAAGACTGTTAAGTAAAGAGAGTGTTTAGTGGGCCTCTGAGTCGGTCTAAGCGTTTTTTTACGGAACATTCCCTTACTAAACAAATCTCTTACTAAAACAATCTCTCTATTAAACAATTCCCTAGCTGGTGAAGGGCGTTTCAGGATTATAATTTAGTGGGGCCTACTGAAGGTAATCCTTTTACTAAACATTTCGTTTACTGAACATTAGGGTGGTCCTTATGTGGCATAAAAAATCAAATGGGCACTTTTTAAATTTCTTACCCCTGGATATTGTTATATGTAATGAAAAACAAATTAAACCCCCAAAAATGTAAAGTTATAATATGATTAAGAGGTGCCACACTCGTCACGAAGTTCTCGTTGGACTCTGCAGCAAATCGACACATTCCCTTGCAGATGGAAAACAGGTGAATAATGATGTTAGTTATGAGTTAATTTCACCTGAACTATCTGGAGGCGACAAAGTTGAAAGATTACCAGTGGTTATTTCTGGAGGTGCTCCCAAGCTGCCAGCAGGAACAGGTGAAGCAATGGCCAAAGCAGTGGTAGACTGCTTGAAAGACTGGACTATCAAAGACTGCGTTTAGGCAATGTCATTTGATACAACCAGTAGCAATAGTGGCATTAATCTTTGAGCTTGTACACTAATCGAGCTAAAGATGGGAAGACACTCCATCTTTCATGTCACCATCACATAATGGAAATTGCTGCAGATAAGGCCTTTATTGCGTGTGACATACAGTCAACTGGTCCTGACATTCTGTTCTTTAAGTGTTTCGAGCAACATTGGCAATTTATAGACATGGAACAGTAGGCCTACACAACTCTTGGTGATGGCGTGGCAGACAATGAAGATAATATCGTGTTTTGCAAAGAGCAGTTGGTGATAACACAAGCACATGATGACTATCAGGAGCTGCTGGAACTGACAATCATCTACGTTGGTGGCATTCCGTGCAAGAGGAATCTGGTTCATGAAACCAGGAGCACTCCATCAAGCCAGCTGGATGGCTCGTGTCATCTGTGCAATCAAAATAACGCCCTTTCATGCACAGTTTGTCAAGATTAAACGTGAGCAAGCTGGTATACAGAAATTTGCTATCTTTGCCTCCAAGGTTTATGACCGCTACTGGTTTTGGCTCTGCTTGTAGCTGCAGCTCTTGCAAGCGACTTGGCATTCCTCATCAGGCTTCTTAATTATGGAATCAAAGCTGTCTCTAAAGCGGCTAGCAGCGCTTTTTAAAGACACCTTTGGTACCTGAGTGAAACTCTTTTATCACTGTCATTTTTGATCCTGACATCTCTGTTGCAGTCAAGCGTGAGTTGGTGAAGGCCTTGGAAACACAAGAGCACCCTCCAAAACGGATATTTGTTGAAGTTGCTGCAACACCTTATCAGCGAAAAGACTGTTTCTAACTTCGTGACCAAATCTTCATGTAGTTTCTTTGAAGTGTCGAGTCTTCCAAGGGGTTATTGCATAATTACGTAACGCTCCAGGGTGGGTGGGTGGGTGGGGTCCTTGAAAACGTTATGAAACGTTAGGTGGGTGGGTGGGTGGGTGGAGCTGAACGTTACGTAACGCTTTTAAAAACAGTTTAGTTATAAATGAATTTTAAATTGACATCAAATGACACGATGTGATCGATGTTCAACATCGTGCCATTGATTTAAAACTTAACTAAAACACGCAATAGGCCTAGTATAAAGCAAGCATTTATTGAGCATTATTTTAAAATTAAAAGTTGAAATTTAATCTGTTTTATTTGTAAAAATTTAACGAAAAATTAAATTTGTTAGACAACAATCGATATGGTCAAGAAAAGTAAAGTTAATCATATGCCAGATCTTTACCGAGACCTAACTGTAAATACGTAACGCTGGGGTGGGTGGGTGGGTGGGACAATCTGTACGAAACGTTACGAAGGTGGGTGCGTGGGTCAAAAACGGTCATTTTCGGCGTTACGGTACGTAATTATGCAATGACCCCCAACAGAGTTTCTGATAGTTGACCCACTCGAATGGGAAAAGCCACCTGACTACCAAGGTGCCATTGTGTTTGTTCAAACAATGAAGGTCGTTAACGACTGTGCGGAAAGGGGAGATGCACTTGTGCAGAATTTCAATAGTATTCTCACAAAGAATGAGGGCCAAAAACAATTCCTACTGCAGTTAGTGAAGCAACATCAGCAAAAGTATCCATATGCACCGAAACAGAGAGTAACTAAGAACTCACAACCATAGCAAATATTAGCGAGTTGTAAATCTATCTGTAGACTAGGTTATTGTGTAACATAACAAAATTGTTTATAATTTATTTTGTATGTAATCAGTTAGGGAGTTTACAGTTTCCTGCTATCATAAATACCTAATTACCTAATACCTATTAAGAACAGTATTTGTTACAAGGTATGTGACTTTCTTGCAAAAAAAGTTAACGGTGAATGTGAATTTTTCTTACATTCAACAGTTACTTACAACTAGTAGCTTGTGGCACCTTTTCAAAACATCCAATAATTCCCAAAAAAATTGTATATCATTTTCTTAACACAAAGAACAATATTGAGGGGTAAGACTCCCAAATTTTCAACTTCCATTTTTAAGGACCACCCTACTGAACATTCTCTTAATAAATAAATCTTTTACTACAAACACCTTTATTAAATAATTCTCTAGCTTGTAAAAGGCGTTCAGGCACTTTTATTTATTGCTCGCATCGGTGTCATTTGATTGACAAACATTTCGTTAACTGAACATTCCGCTAAATACAATATTATTTTCTAACTCCGCCACTGCTCATACTCTGTCAGTGCCAGTCCCAAGCTTTGATAAAGGAGGAGAACGACGCTAATTATCTACGCTCTATGCATGTATTTAAAGCGTAGCCACATTTTAGGGCCAAAATTAGCAGCCAATAATATAAATTTTGAGGGAATTTACGAATTGTTCTGGTAGGTTACATTTCAGTGCTGACTAAAATTGAAATGCTCGAATAGAATAATATTATAGCGCAAATTAGATCAATCTGGAGCTGCCGAGGAAAGGTGACAGCCTATATCTCGAGGTCAATTTACAATTTACAAACGTATCTTCTGAGATCCTTGTAACGAACACTCTCTAAGTTTGGAGGTTCTGCGATTTGTGTACCTTGGTGCGGCGTGTCAACCTGTTTCTGAATAATAGACGAATCATATTTGCAGGTAACACGTAACAAATGTGTAACACATTTAGATGAATGTAGAACTTGCCAATATAGCCGATGCGAAACTCCTTTTCTCCATATTACACAACCCCAAACATGTAGGCTACTTCACCAACTCCTACCTCCACTCCGAGCCCTCTCCTCTACCAATTAAGACCTAGAGCACACAACCATACTCTCCCACCCAAGGACAGCTCTCAATTTATTCCCAGATCATTATATAAAATATTTACTAGTAACTAGTTTATTCTAAAATCTTCTAATGAACTTTAATTTTCCATTATCACTCATGTTAGCATTTCTGCGTTTTTGTCAGATTGTTTTTTCAATAAACGAATATATATAAGTGAATAATGTTTGTTTGTTGCGTTTTTTTCAGGAATGCCGGCTCAAAGGAACGTGCTGAGCTACGAATGCTGCCCGGAACAATACATAGATGTAACTTTTACAGTTCATATCCGGCGTCGAACCCTGTACTACGGGTTCAACCTCATCATACCCTGTGTACTCATATCGTCCATGGCTCTTCTCGCGTTCACGCTACCACCAGATGCAGGAGAAAAAATCTCTCTCGGTAAGCATCTACCGTCCCAGAATAGCCATACGCCCGTGGTAGTTGTTGAGAAACTTGAGATCGCAATCGTATTTATAATCTCCAGATTTCTATATGGGGTCATCCATTAATTATGTCAACAAATTTTAGGCCTTTTTGGACCCCCTCCCCCCTTGTCAACAACTGTCAAACATTGACGGACCCCCAAAAAATTATGTCAAGAATCCCAGAACCCCCCCGTACCGGCAACATTTTTTCCCTGATGGTCTACTTTTTTTTTTTTTTTTAGTCATTTACCATATTTTGTTCATTTATATAAAGAAAAACATTTGTTGACGTCAACTTGGACCAAAATCCCTCCTAGGCCCTGTCAACAACTGTCAAACTTTTTTAAACCCCCTCCCCTATTTGTTGACATAATTAATGGATGACCCCTATAAATGTTGCAAGCGTTATAGACTTGTGGAATGGTTTGGATGATAGCACTGTCTGGACGCTATCACATCTTTTAAAGCGAAGTGTGTATGTTTGTGTGAATGTATGCATGAAAGTATACATGTATGCATTTGTGCGTATGTCTGTATGTAATTATTTAAATGTATGTTTGTCTACGTTCTATCGAGACAATTATTATAGAGCCTTTCGTTACATAATATGACCGAACTACATTGCGAGTCTTTTGCTAAAATCATTCAGGCGTGACGATTCTTCTAAAGTCTTTTGTTTAAAATCATTCAGGCGTGACAGTTCTTCTAAAGTCTTCTGTTTAAAAATCATTCAGGCGTGACAATTCTTCTGAAGTCTTCTGTTTAAAAATCATTCAGGCGTGACGATTCTTTTAAAGTCTTCTGTTTAAAATCATTTAGGCGTGACAATTCTTCTAAAGTCTTTTGTTTAAAAATCATTCAGGCGTGACAATTCTTCTAAAGTCTTCTGTTTAAAATCATTCAGGCGTGACGATTCTTCTGTCGCTGACTGTGTTCCTCCTACTCGTCGCTGAAACGATGCCACCGACCTCCGACGCCGTTCCGCTAATAGGTTAGAACTGATAATAGCCTCACTCGGTGCGTTTTTTTATAGCGCCACTATAACGACTCCTATGCCAAAGACAGCGACCAGGATATTTATGATAAAAACAAGGAGCAGTATGACAGATGGACGCACTACATAAGTAAGTAAGTAAGTAAGTAAGTATATTCTTTATTCAACCAATTGAATATCCGCACTTTGGTGTAGGACTACATACATTTATACAGAGTATAACATTCTTATTATTATGGCTGCCATACAGTTAAATTCAACTCCTGATATATATATATATATATATATATATATATATATATATATATATATATATATATAAGAATCGTAACGCCTGCGTATACTCGGAGAGCCTATTTCTGTGGTCATTATTTTGTTCGTCACCCATATGGCATAGTCCTTATGTTGCTGATAACGATATTATTTGAATAATGTAGGCCTACATACGTGATAAATTCTTCATAATTATTTTCCTTTCTGTCTTCCAAGCTATTCCTTCAATTGATTTGTTGTAACTTACCAAACGTTAGAAACCTTAAAGTCTAGGTATACATATATCTGCATTCATTTGTTTTGAAGGTGTCGTGCGTATACTCGGAAAACCGTCGGTTTAATAGTGTACGTTTTTCTTATGCAATAGTTTATATAGTTAATTCATATCTAATATTTTATATGGTTCAGATTTAATATTTAATAGCGTAATTGTTTATATTTTGCAGGAATGTACTTCGCTTGTATAATGCTGATGTGCTCATTATCCGTCGTCTTTACAGTACTCGTCCTGAACTACCATCACCGAGGCCCGGACACTCATCAAATGCCTCGCCTGGTATAGAAACGCCTTATTCATTGGAGTCATAACTGCCCGTATTCTGGTAGTGCCAGTCCCAAGCCTTGATATGAAGGAGGAGGGCGACGCTAACCATCTTGTTATGACATTTTCGTTAAACAGAACTACTGCTATGTATACTAGGTTACAGTTTAGACATCTGTTTTAGGGGTAATCATCTCGCTAGATCTTACGTAAGCCACAGGTATCATAATATTACTTAAGTCTGTCAGGCTTGTTGCCGTATTAAACTCTGGATCCATCCACAACATTTTATGTAGGTCCTAAGCTATCCACACCATTTACAAGAACTCCGCCCGTACTCTGGAAGTGCCAGTCCCAAGCTTTGGAAAGGAGGAGGTCGACGACAATCTCTGTTATGACACAGTGTCGTTAAACAGTAGGCTAACTGAACAGTAGGCTAAACGACCAACAGTTACACACTTCAAATACACCTATACAGAGGTTGTAGGCTAGCATATAAAGCCAACAGAACTGTGAGCACCGTTCGAAAAAATTAAGGATTATAGAGCCTCGACAAGTGACGTAGGGATGTTCCATTCTATATAAATGTTTAAAAGAATGTTGACGAATAATAACTACGCCACTGATCGCTCTCTGTCACTGTCAGTGCCAGTCCCAAGCCTGCATGGATGAAGGAGGGCGACGCTAATGATCTTAGCTATCACACAGCGTTCGTTAAACTACTACTACTTGACGAATAATTTTTGTTTTAATCGTTGCCCTGCAGGTGAGAATCGGGATCTGCCAGTGGCTAGCCCGACTTCTTCGGATGGAGCGACCGGGTCAGCCACTCGCCACCATCCAGCATCTATCCAAGAAAGCATCTCTATCGCGACGAGACTCCGAGCTGCGCGCCAAGTCTTTGAAAGGTTGCAAACGACCGAACGTAAACGATACGGACGATAAGGGCACACGGTACCCCAACCACAACATCTGGACTTCCAATTCGCGCGTGTCACAGGAAATGTCTAACTGTCTGCCACAGAACAACGTGCTCCTGCTGGAACATCCGAGGTTCCTGCAAACGGGACCAACAACGACCGAAATCCAGGCGGATCCGGGGGACGCAACCCATACCAACAGATGCTCCCTGTTGAAGGAGATCCTTCGCGAATTGCAGAAGGTCAACGAGAAGGTTCGACGGGACGATGAGTCCCAGGATGCGTGTAACGACTGGAAATTTGCCGCTATGGTCATAGATCGACTCTGCCTCATCGTCTTCACGATATTCACCTTCATATCGACGTTCGCCATTTTGTTTTCCGCTCCCCATTTCACCGTCGGATGAACAAGATGGAGATGGAGCAAGCACCCGGTGTAGTATACTGCTTATTAACGACGCTGTTTCGTAACAAAGATGATCTGCGTCGCCCTCCTCCGTTATCCAGACTTGGGTCTGGCGCTACTGTAGAGCTCGGGCAGTGCATTGGAGAATTAACTGCAATGACGCTGTGTCATAATAAGATGATCTGCGTCGCCCTCCTACTTTGTCCAGACTAGGGTCTGGCGCTACTGTAGAGCTCGCGCTGTGCATTTGAGAATTAACATTAGCGATATTTTGACTTAATAATCTAACGTCGCTGTGCCGGAACAGAGATGATTAGCGTCGCCCACCCGCTTTATCCAGGCTTGGGACTGGCACTATATCAGAGTATGGTAGCGGCGGAATTAAAACAGCTGGCGCGATCAGGCGTTTTGACAAAAGACTGCAGTTGCTGCAAGTTGCAGTCGCTTCTTATTATCGCCAGGACTTTGTGCAACGGAGATACGGACGGACGCACCACAGAGCGTCTTACTTACTTGCTTAGTTATTCACTCATTCATTCACTCATCTTGTTAGTCACTCATTTCTGCGCCCCAAACGTTTGTCACCCAATCAGTCAGGCGGTCAGTGACTCACTCAGCACTAGCCCAGTCGGTCGGTTGGTCAGTCGCTCACTCAGTCCGTCGGTCATTCATTCATTGGACTTATATAGCGCCCTGAGATATATACATACTCAGAGGCGCTTCCAGGCCAACCCTTGCGATAAGTCGGTCAGTTAGTCAGGCAGTCAGTCGGTCGGTCACTCGCCCAGTCAGTTGGTCAGTAATTGATCGGTCAGTCAGTCTCTCTCTCGCTCAGTCTCTCAATTTCTTTCTTATTGACTTGTTATCTAATTAATTGCTCGGACGAGATCCGTCACCACCGCTGCCCATTTCAATAGGCGCAAAAATGCCATTTAAAATCCCTGTGCTCGGACCGTAGGCCTACTAGCCAGATTTAAATCTCTGAAATAAGCCAGCATCGGGAAGCAAAGCGCTAATCCGCACGCTCTCTCACAGGCACATGACACAGCCTACGCTCTAACCAGTGCAACTAACTGGGCACAGCTTTTCTGAAACCTCCCAAAACTGCTGAAGTAAGCATTTCTATCTGACAGATCACAAGTGGCAGTACTATTTGGTGTAAGTTACCTTGTTACCTTGTGCTGTCAGTAGTTTGAATTCTAGCGACCTTCATTTCCTTCTGTCCGCCGTCGCATCTCTCAGTTCTGCCAAATTCATTGAGTTGTTTCATGTATCTCGTCCATCCACTTTTTCCTTGGTCGTCCTTGTTTTCTCCTTCCCTCTCCATATGCTAACATCATTTCCTTTTCCAATCCATCTGATCGCATACAACCAAAAAGAACCTCAACTTTGCTCTTAGCACTTTTGGTAGTGTCCAAATTCCGTACTCATGCGCTAATCGTTGGTCCTTTTCTCTTTCCATGATATTCTCTGCATACAATATCCACATGACAACTTTTTCCTCATTTTCTTGGTCATTGTCCATGTCTCGCTGCCGTATGTTACTGTTGGTATGATCAGAGCCTTCACCAATCTTTTTTTCGTGTCTATACATGTTTGTCCTTCCATATTTTTTCCAGACCATTCATTGCAGTTTTTCCTATCGCTACTCTACGACTAAGTATAAGTAGTAATTATAAATACTAAGTTTACTGAGGATTAAATTGACAATATTAAGCAAGGTTCGAGTGTTCATTTCGAAACTGAGATCAGTGTTCATAAAAGAAAAGACACAGGCCAATCAGTTATCTTGGTAGGTGGCCTTATGTGCATATCTGACAGAGTTCAAATCCAGAGGTGTTCGAGTCCGAGTCACTAAAGATCAAGTCCGAATCCAAGTCCATCAACAAATAACCCAGTTCTTCAATATTATTATGAAATTAAAAAATCAAGCCACTAGAAGATATTAAAATAAATAAAACGTATGGCACAACATAACCTGGTTTTCAGTATTTTTTATTGAAATTAAAAACTTTTTGTCACTAGACTCAACATCAACCTGTCAACAAAAATGCATTTGGTGAACTTAAATCAGTAGATAAAAATGATGTGCACTCGACTGATAAATACTCGAATTCAAGCATACTCAAGTATTAACAATAACCATGGACCTATCAATCATTTTTCGATCTTTGTTGCTGTTCAACTGTCAAACAAGTTTTATAATAAACATTTTCAACACAACTTGACTTGAAAAACCCCAATATTCTAAGTTCTCCATTCTACAGTCCCCTACAGTCTCCCAGAACTATGGAATGCAAATATTGATTGCCATATCAGTTCAGTTATTTCCTACATTGACTTTTCTTTTTCCTGAGGTTGCTGAACTTCATCTCTTGAAGTTAATGCCGACACTGCCAGCAGAAACAAAATGGCCGACGCAAAGTACGAAACACGATACACTGAGACCATCGCATAGAGCACCATCAGAACTGAACTAACGTAGCAGACCCAGGCCAGGTTGAGAGTTGTCAAGTTCCTGACAAACAGACAACAAAATATTCTCGTTTAGCATCTGGATTCTCGTTTCTTCACCCAATAATCCATTGACAAAATGTGCAACATCACTTGATTTCTGGCACATCCAAATATTAATTTCTAAACTAATTCCAATGCAATTTCCCTACATGGACGCTGGGCTAAACAGTGGCTATCAACACTATCACTAACTTCTATAGCACCCAAATTTGCTCAATATTATACTAAAATGTCCAAGAAGTGTTGACTTCCCTGCTGGGGTGGGGATACAACTGCAGAAATGAATTGCTCAAACTCACAAATCATAAATCACCCTCCTTCCTTCCTACCATGCTTGGGACTGCATGCTACAACCACTGGTATGGTAATTGGTTAGTTGCTGTTCAAAGACACTGTCATAACAAAGAACGCACTGACCTTCCGAGCGAATAATCCCTGTTCTCCAGGCTTGAAGTCAGACTGGCACTACCAACTGCACGAATCTCAGCCCCCAGGCACTCCCAGAGATCTCAATTTAACCAAAAATCACCAAATTTTTTATCTCGAATATAATATACAACTTGTCTGTTATAAGTAAAGTAGAAAATAAGTATGTTCTTTATTAACTATTCTATTGCATGTATAGTCTTTACAGATCGGTAACTGAGTAATATTATGTTCAAACAAGTCAATGACAATTTTTAAACAGGTAGGGTAGTGGCCGAGGAAAATCAAATGCTCAACTGAAGATGTGCAAGACTGACCTTCCAAGTGAATAATCCCTGTAGATTATTGGAATTGAAGTCAGACTGGCCACGATTCCAACCGCACGAGACGGATCAACGACCAAACCTAGAGCCTCACTATAATAGCGAGACAACCAACCACAAAAGCAGAAAAATCTTTTATTCATTTATAGATGTACGTATGCGGGTTACATTGTTGCCAGTTCACATTCTAAAGATGAATGCTATTTTAAGATGAATCAATTTAAAATAAAATAAAATAATTAAATTGAAGATCCTTTCTGACCCATTACATCAAAACCCGCAACTAATGAAGCACGTTATAAAGACGTTTTAGTGTATCAGCACATTTATGTAGTGTCTTTTCTTGTACATTATTTGTTAATTAGTAGCTTCTAACGCACAAGGTATCAACCGATGCTGCACCAAAACCAAGCCGTAATCAGGTCAACATCCAAAAGGTCAGTTCGTTAGAGAGGCAGATCTACTTCCATGCCCAACAACAAACTGAAAGTTCTGCATTTGGGCGAAAGACACCTCCCTGAACACTTTAAATTGAACTTATAAATATTTTCAATTATCTGTCAACATAATCGGATATGTGATTAACAACAGTACCAAGAGATTGACTTCTTGAACTCATGCACAGCACCATTTTCTTGGCCTCGGTTGTGCTACGACGCTATAAATCATCTTATTATTGTTATTATTATAATTAAGTCATTACACAAATGCTTAATTAAAAATTGCAATAATAAGATGCAGAATAGGTTTTACCTTGACAATCCCTTTGCCCATATGACGAATGGAACAGAATTCAAAGGTAGTAGCATCGTCAGAAGCATCACAAGGGAAAAGCTCAAGTTGCATGCAGTCTCAATATTAGGTTTTGGCACCACTCTCAGTCTTGTACGGAGAGAAACTGCCTATAAAACACAAAAACATTTAATCTTTGCAATCGTCAAGCTAAATGTTGACATCAGTACGTGCAGAATGTTACCGTCACCTAAACAGCATCGCCGTTGCACTCGAAGAAAATACTTAGTGCTAGATCAAGGTTTCATTTACACTACCACATGCACACACACACATATGTACACACACACACATATGCACACTACACATATACAGTTATACACACACACACACAGACACGTGCACACACACACACAAGCCTAAACACACACAACCAAACATACACACATACATCTCCATCAGTGGTTAAAGTGGTTTGGGTGAGGAGTGGGAACTCCGCATGGCACTCATTCAAATGCACAGCGGTTGTGAAGGATCTCACCCGATCAATTCATTGAAAAATTAGCAGGGTCGAGGTCACACAGTCACTATATAAGATCATGTACATTTACACAAATAACTTATCAATTACACAGATCTGTAAATATTACGCTTATAAATATAATAGAATCTGACACAGTTCTCGCTATTTTGTGACCAGTAATTTCCTTGAATACCTTAATCAGGTGAGCTAAGTAGGCAGCAATTAGGCCCAGAGTGCCACACAACCAAAACGACGCCAAAGCACCAGAAAGAAGCAGGAGATAGAGGGATCCGGCAAACAATGCACCAACCCACGACGGAAAGCACCACCTGAAAAATATTTAAAACAGACAGAGATAATAAGTGAAATCTTGGTAAAACAGACAAATCACACTGGCATTAGTTTCAAACACAGAGCAGACAAAGTCAGATACAGCGAGTGAGACAAATGCTGAGAACGACAGACAGATCAATCCGGAGATATCAAGTTTGAGAGATTGACATGTCCACTACACCATCGAACGATCAGCCATCTAATTATATCGTTCACAGTGGCTTAGTCAGTTACCCTGGAAGAAGAAGAGCAGTCCCTTCGCTAGCCTGAGGCAGAAATGGGTATAAAGTGTTAGCGGCTTCATTTTCTTAGCCTGAGCATATGAGGACAGGTGGCCGGTCCTCTCCCTCGCCCTCTCTCATCGTCCCACTGACAGTGTATGGTCAGTGTACTCATCATAGCCAAGATAGGTGGTGAAGAAATCTTGACATAGAATTCTGCCCTGGGGACCTGGGGTGGATTTGAACCCCGACCTCCCGATTGAAAGTCAAGCATGCTAACCACTACACCATCGAGCACCATACAGATTAGTCATCAGATAAATCAAAAACCTTACGACTTCAGTTTTAAAAATCTTCTACATGCACAAACACTTCCTCCTAGCCTGCTTCAAATTAAACAAAAAATTCACATAAAACTTGAGAAATAACTTCAAAATGCGAACTGCTATTTGGAAGCAACAGCATTCAATGTGGCTCGCAGAGAAAATGAAACAATCATCTACATATGCAACTTTTAAAGTTAAAATAGTAAAACCATTTACCGCCGATAAAAGATGGCAAGCAACTTTGACTGCACAGTCAGAACGCTTTCGATCAGTCTCCCATACAACGTCATAAAGGCAAAGGCGAATGCGTAGAGAAACAGCGGCAACATACGATACCATATATCATGTTGCTGCAGAATCACGGAGTCATCCTCAGGAATTCCCAACATTTTGACAACATCGAGTTTCCTACACACAACAAAACAAACTGTTGCATTAATCAAGCACAACTTGGATACAGACCTGCCCGTAATATTATGTACTAGAATCATTTCATACAAATAACTACTTAGTAAGCTTTCCAAGCAAACAATATAAATAACTTGACAAGTTTTTGTTTAGCCAAACTAAACACTTTAGAATAATTACTAAGACCATCCCTGAAAACAGTCAATTTCAAACAGCCCAACAGTATTTAGTGATTAAAGTTCTGTTCTTCCATTTATTTATTTATCTATTTGATGAAATATGTACACAAAAGTAATTAAGCATTTGGTTTAAACTAAAGGATATGATTAACTTCAGACCTGCTGTCAAGCAATTAATACAAAAACTAAAAAATTAAATTTCCCAAAAAATAACATAATGATCAGATGTTGCCTATCAGCAACAATGCAGACACAGTACATGTTTTACGAAATTTCTTTGACATTTTTACGCTACTGTGTTTTACGCAAAGATTCAAATGCGGTATTACGTGATTACGAAACGAAGTGCCACAGTGACTGGAACTACTCTGTAAGGCTGAGCCCAAAGTCCATGGGATTCTGAGAAGCTTGGTGCTACACCTGAAAAACATAACACCAACCTAAGTGTTATTACCAACTCAACAAATTCTTTTCTTGTTGGAAGCATTCATGTCAAAAATCAGTTCAATATTTCACACAGAAAATACTCATTTTGACATATTCAGTTCAGTATTTCACAAAAGTAACAGTCAAGTCGAAAAACTCGGTTCAGTATTTCACAGTCCCATTTAAAACTCGGTTTAGTGTTTCACATAAGTAACAGTCATGTATGTTGAAAAAGTTGGTTAAGTATTTCACATTAATAGCAATCCTTTTCAAAAGCTCCACCCTCTGAAAAAATTCTCCATAAAAAATGTACCTTCTGAACAAATTCTCTGTAATATATTTACATTTTGAACAAATTCTCTGTAAAATATTTACCTTCTGAAGAAAGTCTCCGTAACTGCCAGCAAAGAACCATGAACACTTGGATGACAAGGAACGCCACAAGGTACACTCCGTAAAATCGTACAAGCTGAAGATGCAAAACAAAACAAAGTTACTCATCCTACTGCAGCTACAGCAAACAGAACAAATTAGAGAATTAAAGTGTGGACTCATAAAAGCAAAGGATATGCCTAAGTACAAAACTGCTTATAAACCAGGCTGTGCTAAAAAGGACAGGAGGGCAATATTTAGACCTGCACTGCATGTCTCGTATGCAGCTTTAACCAATACAGCATGTTATAATATACAATACAGAATCGATGGTGCTGAGCAACTGTGAGAAATATACCTTGCTTAAAAGGTACTTACCGGTACCCAGTATGACCCGAGTGGAAGATCGAACATGTATCACGGGGTCCATGTTACAGGCCAAGCGAGCGCGCTATATACATTTAGCTACCGCGATCTACGGGCAGAGGGGTTTACGGTAATGGTGACACTCTGGCATGAAGAGCAGATCAGCACAGATGCTGGATCGCTTCCCGCTACCCTCCCCAAGGTCGACTCAGCCTTTCAATCGCCAGATGGCGTTGGTAAAATGAGCAGCAGGACAGATGGTGCTGCATGGCTGCCAAACAGTTAAATTCGACTCCTGCAATAACTTGTGATCATCTGCTCATACCATGAATTGTAATCATACTGCAGTCTGTCAGTTTGAAATAATAAATGATTATTATTATTATTAGTTTCAAAAGTCGATTTAAGTAACAAAACATTTACCAACCTGACCAAATAATTCTGACCATGAGACTCTAAGAGTGACTTGATAGGTGCAGGATGGGTCAAGATAGATATGCAGCTGAGCATTTTCGGTGAAGTTTGCTGGTTGACCACTCTGAAGTTTCACTGACAACTGTGTGCTTTCCCCCTGCCTAAAAACAATGAAGTTTGATTAAATGGCCGACATTAAGAACAGCTTGCTAAAATAAATATCTTCTGTGTGATAAACGATTGTTCAGCGGTTGAAATTATCACTCAGTGGTTGAAATTATCACTCAGTGGTTGAAATTATCACTCAGTGGTTGAAATTATCACTCAGTGGTTGAAATTATCACTCAGTGGTTGAAATTATCACTCAGTGGTTGAAATTATCACTCAGTGGTTGAAATTATCTCTCAGTGGTTGAAATTATCACTCAGTGGTTGAAATTATCACTCAGTGGTTGAAATTATCATTCAGTCGTTAGCACTTGACATTTCAATTTAAAATTATAACAATGCCAGTAACATGTTCTAGAATCACTTCCTACATAGAACTACTTAGAAAATTTTCCAACTTGACAAAATAAATAACTTGACAAGTTATTGTTTAGCCAATCCAAATATTTCAATTTCTCTTAGGCTTTTCTTAATTCCCACAGAATCATATCTAACCCGGGTAGAAAAGATATAAATAATAAATTTACATTTGGTAAACAACTACAAACATTAAATATCAATCTAACGTGACATAACATTGTTTCAACTGCACTTATTTGAGATGTGATAAAACGTGAGAAATGAGTGAATAGCAAACTACATGTGAGCCATTGCTTACTGGAGAGTTGCATATGTATGTTCATGACTCCATGGTACATGTAACTTAACCACAGCAGGTACAGGAACATCTGTAACATCAATGTATGTATAGAGTTTGGATGTGCCGCTAAACACGGGTATGTAGCTAAAAGCACATGTATATTACAGTACCGGTACGTATATATTATAGATTATGGTACCAGTACGTATATTGCAGTATCGCGGTACGTATATTACGGATTATGGTACCAGTATGTAAATCGCAGCAACAGTTATGTATATTACAGTACCAGTATGTATACTACAGTACCAGTATGTATATTACAGTACCTGTATGTAGTACCGGTATGTCTGAATCATGACACTTCTATGAACCTCCCAAAGTGACATACAATTTAGTCCAATCTAATGGCTTCTATAGATCTGTTACCATATTGCCCAAGGCCTCAATCAACGATTGCTTGATAATCATAATATGATGGCAGGTTCCTAGTGTAGTGGTTAGCATGCTGGACAGTCAACTGAGAGGTCAGGGGTCAAATTCAAATTCAAGGTCAAATTCCCGCCAGAGCAGAAATTTGGTTCGAGGTTTCTGCTCAACCTGTGTCCCCTAGCCAACTCAGCTAGAATGAGTACACTGACCGTACACTGTCTGTGGGAAGATGAGACTGGTAAAAATTAGCGGGAGAGGACTGGCCACCCACCCTCATATGCCGAGGCCATGAAAATATAGTCGCCAACACTTCATACCCATGGCTGCCTCAGGGCTTAAGGAACTGCTCATTGTCATATATGGCAAAGAATTAAATAGTTACACATACAAAAGATAAAATACTTCATAAATACAATATTCACCAGAGTTTCGTTCCGAGCACTGTATAGACGTAACGTTGACGACATACGCCTGAAGTGGTATTTCAAGTCCGACTAACTCTATGTTGTAAAACGTGGCTTTCTCTTTAGTGCGGTGCAAAATCTCCACCTCGGATTGCCATAAGAAATTCACTAACGGTGGTAGAGTAACTTCCAGATGACGGTCTGCCACTCTGTACACATCCACAGTCATCTTCACCTAGGTGCAAAGAAGAGCAAAACAGTCAAGAGTTTGAAAAACAAAGACAAAACTCTTTGAGAACCAGGTAATTAGGAGCATGATTAATTATCCCTCAGTATCCAACCTACGTTAAACCCAGTAAGCCTGACAAGAGAGAAGAAATATGATTGTAAAACATAAATTAAGGGAAGATAACACAATTCAGCAAAACAACTGAGGCTGTTTTACTTTTTAAATCTAGAATCACATCACTCTTTCTATGGAATATATTTGTAAAGTGCCCCTTAAAGTTGAAACCCATACTCTGCATTGCAAAGCAAATTCTCAGCCAATCAGCTTCTGTGCTAGACACACACATGCACGCACGCACGCACACACACACAAACCCCTTTTCTTCCTTAATAGCATTTCAAGATTCAATGCCAAGATAATGAAGGAGGGTTACAGCAAGCTAAAGGAGAGGCTGGACAATGACAAGAATGGCAACAATGGAAGTACGAACCCGCCTAAAAGGCAGAGAACCAAAGATGAAGAGAAGATGCCAGCATGCCATGTAGGACCCATATTCTCGTGCGAGATCCTCAAACGATCAATATGGGTCCCATCAAATGCTCATAGGCATACTGGCTGGTTATCACTTCAATTCTGAGCATACCAAGGAAACTTACTGGACTTGATGACTTTGGAATATGCACAACCCAGTTTGTAAATCGAGGGAGCTGGCTACTGTCCACATGAACAACCTAATTGAAAACAAAGAAAAACAAAACACCGCAAGTTGTACAGCTTCATTTTTGAAATGTTGATCAACAACTAAAATTTAAAAATATGATTCAACACAATTAGTTTTACAATATACGCTTTTCATTTCTATCGTCATTATATAAGTTTTTTTTAAAGCACGACTTATTATAGCTACAGGAGTAGTCCCTTAAGCATTTGGGTATGAAGCATTAGCGACTTCATTTTCCTAGCCTCGGCATACGACGGAGGGTGGCCAGTCCTCTCCCTCGCTTTCTCATCTTCCACCAACAGTGTACAGCAAGTGTACTCATTATAGCTGAATTGCCTAGGGGCGCACGTGGAGCAGAAATCTCGAACCAAATTTCTGCCCTGGTGGGGTTTTAAACCTCTGACCTCTCGATTGACAGTCCACCATGCTAACCACTACACTATAGTGCACCCATACCTAAATACAACACAAATGTGCTAGTAAAAGTACTGCCTTTTCAAAGGACATGAACAGTATGTCTTTAATATCTTCATAAAGCTTTTGAAAGAAACTTCCAGAACATGGAGTATAGTGAGCAGTGCATTCCAGACCATTGGGCCAGAAGCACCAAATGTTCTTCCACGCACTATAGAGGCCTTTCCGCACCACACCAAGTGGAAATGTTACAGTAGCTGATTTGTAGATTCACGTTTTCAGAAATGATTGTCCCTTTTTGAACTCAATAAATAAAACAACGATCAATTAAGAGTACGCCCAAGTAGGTATATCGAACGGGCGCTTGATCAAGTTTATACACCACAAATGATTGATGGATTGAACTGATCTTACCCTATGCTTCAGTGCGTTTGGAGGGATCAAGCGTGCCTCATGATCAAAACTTGTAATCTCCTTGCTACAAAATGAATAAATAGCACAGCAATTTTATGAATCTTGCAAAGTAATGTAACTATAATTAAATGTGATTTATTGTAAAGAAACTGGACATTTATAAAGTGCCACTTTTAAAACACAGACAGAAAACTAAACCACATTTAAAAACCGAGTAATATGCAATTTGAAAAGGTCAGTTTTAAGCTGGGAACAAAATGACATCACTGAAACTGTAACAGTAACTGTAACAGTACCGGTAACTGCAATCTAAAATTTATAAAGCGCCACTCAGAGCGCCTCTGAATAGCTCTGCTGTAAGAAGCGCTCTACAAATGTTCAGATTAGATTAGAGAGGTCAGTGGTTTTCAGGAAGGTTTCAGGTGCTCGTGGAACTGAGGGGAGAGAGACCAAGGAGCTCTAGTCGCAGTTCCTCAGGGAGATGATTCCAGCTGGATGGACCACCAGAAGCAAAACTCCTGAACCAGGCCATAGCAGTTTGCATACGGGGAACCACCAGGAGGCTACGGACAGCCGACCAAAGGTGACGTAATTTTGTTCCCAGCCAGGCAGGCTTAAACCGATGTGTTGATGTACAGGCAGCCAGTCCATAAGCAACTTGGGGTGGGCAGATGGTTGAATGGTAACACACTGGCATGAAGATCAGAAGGATGCGGGTTCGATACCTGCTAGCCCCAAAAGGTCGACTCATCCTTCCACTCCCTAGGGGCGATGGTAAAATGAGCAGTAGGACAGATGGGTGCCTTGCAGGCTGCCATACAGTTAAATTTGACTCCTGTTAAACTAGTTATCATCTGTTACTACAATATCAGTTAATCTTAAAGCTTAATTGTTTGAATTAATAAACGAATATTATTATTAGAACTAAGAGATACAAAGGTAGATCTAATCTGATCTAATCCAATAACTTCTATAGCGCCATTATAAATCAAATATTGTAATCGACTGGAAAAGTCATGTCGAAATCCGATAGTTCAGGGAAACTAGAGGCAGGCTGCAGTGGGCAGAAGCAGGCTGCAGTGGGTAAAACACTCACCATCTGGCTGCGTCAGGCTCCACTGAACATCCACCAATCCATGGAAAGCTGTCCTAGAAATTCATAAAACAAACCAAATCTCAACTGGGTCTTGCTCCAAAATATCTTTGTCACCAAATTCTCCGTCCCCTCTCTGTCACGTCATTGCGTCCTCTCAGATCCTTTGACCGGCTTGACCTTTCGTTCCCCGTGTTAGGACCACAATGGCTCGTTCAATACAGATATCCTTTGCCTGCATAGGTCCCTCCCTGTGGAATAGACTTCCTCCTTCTCTACGCTCTACAATCCTCTCTGGTAGCATCTCTACCTCTTTCTCTCACCTTAAAACCTTCTTTTTCTCTCAGAGTACCTCGCACTGGGAGCACTTCTGAAAGGCTTATGCTATGAGAAGCGCTTTATAAATGATCAACTACAATACATTACAGAAGAATCTAAGAATGCTGTATGAAATCTTATCCAAGTAGAGAATGAGAGAGAGGTGAGCTAGTATAAGATCCATGAGGTCAACTTCTGACAATGTCGTTTGTGCCCACTGTTTTGGAGTATACTTATATTGGTGCATGATGCTTTAGCGCCAGAAATTATTTTGGTGCAGGAACATTTTGGCATCAATTGGTCTTTCAGGCTCTTATACTGTACGGATCTTTAATGCACTTAATAATAATAATAATTAAAAAACAGATAAGCAACAACACTGTACTCTGAGTAGATGCATTGTTTCGTGTATTGTAAACAAAACAAACATTATTTATGCATTGAAAACAACCAATACATTGTATTTGAGAAACTATTTAAAAGTACTAGAAAAATAATATAAATAAGAAGAAAATAATCGGAAAATAACAGAAATATGATTCGATTTGAAAACTGACCACGTTGGTGATAGCAACCAATGCAAATTGTTCAGACTCATCCTGGCTGATCTCTGTCGCTTGGTAAAACCGTTCAGCTACCTGAAAACAATAAGGCTAAAACACATGAATGAATGAATGACTACGACAATTCCTACAGCACTGTAACATGGCACATGCCGTTACAAGGGCGTTTTAACAAGTTCAACACCGAGTCAGAGATAGGCCTACGCTTTTTTCTAAGTAATAGGTCTTGAGCCTGGACTTGAATGGCTCAATAGTAGGTGCAGATCATATTGAAGGTGGAATGCCATTAGAATGACACACCTACACCACTGAATTCGCTCGAAAATCACTCAATCTGATGAAATAAAATCGACTAATCGACACAAAACCCAAACCAACATGATCACAACTTAAAACTCTAGCTTGTGGTGTGAAAACTAACTGGGTCACATACTGAGTTCTCAAGATATCATGACGAACAGGGCACTCACGATTCGAGCAGCCAACATACGGCGCTCCCGTACATGTGATTGTGGTCACTGGATCATTTAGTATAGTAATACGGGACGGGTCTCTTGGTCGTTGGACCATTTAGTACAGTAATACGCATTACGCAATGGGTCACTCATTATTCAGCAGTCCATTTATTACAGTTATGCTGGATGGTTGCTGGGTAGCTACTAACCAGTTTTGCTTCATAGTTCCAGAATCTTTCCTTTGCAGCCACCCAAGTTACGTTGTCATCAAGCGCAGTCTTTCTGTCTTCCTTTGACGCCTCAAACAACTTTGAACCCGAGTTAGTTTCGTAGTGATACTCGAAAGCACCACGACAAACCGACTGATCGTCCGATATCTGTCAACACAGTCAGACGTAAACTCAAAAGAAAAACTTCATGTATTTAATTTACCATGTTACAGTTTGTTATTTACTGCACAGTGATACAGACATATTGAGGTGGAACAAAAATGCAATGAATTGGAACTAAGTAAATAACTTTACGAGCTCAATATAGTGTATATTGGGGCGCGGTGGTTTAGGGGTATGTTCGGTGCCTTGCAGCTGGAGGTTGCGGGTTCGAATCCACCTCAAAGTCGCCGCGTAGGGACCCTGGGCAAGTCCTTCACTTGCAATTGCTCATGCGCTTCGGCGTGAAACTCCGATTCAGCGTTCGCGCAGTAGTCGGGAGCGCCTCTGAATGGGAAATCTGGTAGGGGCGCTATAACAAGTGTTCAAATACAATACAATACAATATTAACAAGTTCAGTAGTAGTATTAATCCAGTAAATAATAGTTACATATTTATTTAGTAGTATCAATAGTATTCACAAATTTATGAGCTTAATAGTGTATATATTTCAATGCACACTAGTAGTCCAGTGCATATAAATAGTAGCATTGTTCTAAAGCATTACTAGTACGGTAGCACTTTTAGTATTCCTCCCGTGTATAAGAATACCAGTCCCTTAAGCTAGGCGGAGGGGCAGCCACAGGTATGAAGTGTTAGTGACTTCATTTTCTTAGCCTCATCTTATGTGGGTGGCCAGTCCTCTTACCCTAACTGTCTGATCTTCCTACCAACAGTGTATGGTCAGTATATTAATTCTAGCCGAGTTGCCTAGGGGTGCAGGTGGAACATAAGTCTCAAACATATATCTGCCCTGGCAGGGATTTGAACCCTCGACCTCTTGATTGACAGTCCATCACGCTAACTACCCCAGTGTATAAACCATATATGCAATATACCTATTTCTCAGCAGTCTCAAACTTTAGGCATTGCAGACACAATAAATGCTAGAGGTATTGTACAGAAACAGAAACCTCCCATAACACAGCACTCTCAGAGTAACTAATTTTATTAATTATCATTTTCTAATGAATTCTCACCTGATTCGTTTTTCTATCAACGCAGTCAAACATCGCTTTGACTGTAGCCAAAACAACCTGCTTACACCTGGGAAACAAACAAAAAAAGGAATCTTTATTACAGGCTGTTCTAGGCCATCAAATGATCCTGTTAGGAATTTGATTTACAAAACAAAAGCAGTAATTGGCTTCAATGGAAAATTTGAAAGAAGCCTTCAAAGTTGGTTATTACGCTGTATACTTCAGTGTTCCTCTAAAAACCACACCTTAAACAGCATAATTATTATGCATTTCTGGCCATTTTGAACAGCAATAAAAGGTGCTTAATGAATTTCCCATAACTCCATTAAGCATGCATGCAAATTAGCTGGTCATATATTGTAAGACCTATATATACCTGTCTTAAGTACATACTTTATTATCCTGTAAGCTTAGTAACAAATACTTCAAGCCATTAAAAAGATCCACTTCTTTCTAATGAAAGCATCATCAGGAATGGGCAGTAATTGAAATTACTTGACAAATTACAATCACATTTTCACCATGTATTTTGTAATATGAAATTATATTTTATATCAGGAAGTAATTTGTAATTCAATTACATTTTTCCGAGTAATTTGCCCATCCTTGAGCATGCAACTGTCAAGTACTATAGGGCTGAAGAAAATCAGCTCTTCTAAATAGAAGACTCACATAAATTTGAAAGAAACACTCGAAAGTTCATATAACACTAAGTCAAAGCTCACCATACATGAGCCAAATGGTCAGTTGACACCCAAGCCTTTGGAATCGACATTGTCTATAGAAAATAACAATGACATTTGTTTTCTAATAACAACTAACATCATTCTGAATTACACATGTACTCCAGTAGGTAAGATAAGTTACGGTAATTCAGATCAGTCAGCCGATAGTTGTAGTCGCATCAATTAAATGAACAATGAGTCAGCATTGATGTCAATTATTTATTACGAGATTATTTAGGACCTCTCCACACAAAAAATCAGAGCTCTTTGCACTAGCATAAATGACGTTACATGTAGTTAAGTTTTATATGTGATTACCAATGACAGAGTATAGATCTTGAAGGGGCACTATACAAACTTCGACTGATAGGTTGATTCATTGATAAATTCTATTGTGGGAAAACTAACCGATGAGGCAATCTGATGTTTACAGTCAACAATCTGCAAAACAAAAAAATAGAACACTGAAAACCGATTAGCAGTACTCTAACAAATTAATCTAACCAACTTACATTTTCATATTACAAGTATATTAACCACGGATTTGTTTTAAAGCATTAGAACAACTACATTCATGAAAAGTCACAAGTAACGACTGTCCAACTGAAACACGTGCTAATGAAGTTCCCAAGAAAACACCATAGAATGGGAAGAGTGTAGCAAAAGCAAATTCAAGCTGTTTGATATCTGTGTATTAGGAATTAAACTATCAGTCATGTTTGTTTATTTCAGCTGTGTATTTTGGAATGACCATTTGACTTTTGCTTCATTTACATGAAGCTTTCGAGTTTGTAGTGACTGCTGTTATTGTGATCTTATGGTGTTGATGCCCGGTCAATAAATGGCTTACTTACTTACTTACTAAAAGCAAATCCAAAAGCGATTCCAAAAGCAAATCAAAAATTGAATCCAAAAGCAAATCCAAAATGAATCCAAAAGCAAATCCAAACTTCCAAAATGAATCCAAAAGCAAATCCAAACTTCCAAAATGAATCCAAAAGCAAATCCAAACTTCCAAAATGAATCCAAAAGCAAATCCAAACTTGACCTTGCTGAGAGAAGTCAGTCCGTTGCGGACAAGGATATCCCGATGGCCTCCTCCAGTGGAAACAATGAGAACATCTCTTCCTAAACTATTGGTCCAGTGTTCATTGACTCGCTGGTAGAAGTCTGCCAGGAAAGGATCAATGGCAATGACTGGCATCTGGTGTGGGGTTGCCTGGGTTAGAATCCCACTCACGAGCGTCTCGTTGAAATCGGGCAAAGTGTACAAAGCCCGGGCTATCATGCCACCCTATCATCAAACAGAAAAGTGACTTCAATTCACAAGGTGACCAAAACAAATCATTTATCAACATTCATTGCTATATTAAGATGTATGTACTGCTGTATCACCAAAGTAGACTATAAATTTTCTCATTGCTTTTCGTTTCAATATAGTAATAAAATTATGAGTTTTATTAGTCTTTCCTTTACTTCGGGGGCCTGATAGCGCATCGGGCACAATAAGAGCGAATATATTTACTTATAAGGATGTGCTTTGAAAAAACTGTTCAAAGTGAACAGACTATAAATTTTCTCATTGCTTTTCTTTTCGTAATATAGTAATATGAGTTTTATTAGTCTTTCCCTTTACTTACCAATTATACAGTGTCATCAACTGATGCTTGGTCAATTGATAGTGGTGCTTAATAAATGATGATGATGATATTTTTTATTATTATTATTAGTATTATTATTATTATCTCCAATAACAATAAGGTAAATTTTTCCATTGCAATAAATAGAAAAGCTAAACAGCAGTGCACAATGCTATAAGTAATAAAAAAACCCAAACAGGGCTATTAAGATGAACTCACCATTGAATGGCCGACGATAAAAACTGATTTCGGTTGATTCTCTGTCAGGTGCGAATACATACGCAGGATTCTTTTGATGCAGTGGTACGCAAACTCTGTGCAAGCAAAAATTCCATGCTACACAAAACGTTAAATCTCCGGAAATATCAATATTGCCTCAATCCTTGAATCATCATGATCATCACGACCTTCCTGACTATGACCGTCATCATTATCATCCTCATCATCACCATTAATTAAACTGATTTAATCACCTACCTGTCTGATCAAACAAGAATGGTCCATAAATTCCAGACAGCTCCTGCAAGAAAAGGCAAGACCTTAATTATAGTATGGCTTATAATCAGAATGTTACATTTATCTAAACTTGATTCTAAAGCATGTACGTCAAAGCACAGATAGGCACTTGATTCAGTAAAGAATATACTTACTTACTTGCTTGTCCATCTTAGCCTTACTTTGATGATATATGTCAGAATACCTGTATGTATTTATGTACGTATGTGTCTAGATAATTTACATAGCACCTTCTGAGTACTGGTATTGTCAATGGACACAATTTTCAATAGATAACCTCATAAAAACTATTTTAAAATTTACCAAAAACATCTAGCTGATTAGAAGCATGGGCAGAACCCACAGAAGCAAACTGTGGGGCAACATCTTTTCCAAGAGGAAAAAATGTGGCTAAAATGTGGCAACAGCACAAAATATTACAAAGTTCTCAAGGTGCTCTTAGATTTTAGCTCTCTAAACACGCTGACCTATATGACTAGCACTGATGGTTAAAACAAACCATCAAAAACAAATCACCATCACTACTGCCAAGAAGAAGAGTAGTTCCTTACGCCAACTACGAGAGGCAGCCATGGGTATGAAGTCTAAGCGGCTTCATTACCTACTTCCTTTTAATTCATAAATTTATATAGCACCGCTTCAAGGGACTACTCAGAGGTGCTCCCGACTCCAGCACGGTCAAAAAGTAGTTTTGAGTCTAATGAAAAACGCTTCAGTAAGAGTTTCGTGGAGCAGGCGCAGCTCAAGGGGAGCCATTCCAGACCACTGGGCCCACCGCAGAAAAAGCTCGGTTGTGCATAGTTACCTAAAACTTCATTGTCTTAGCCTCAGCATGTAAGAGGTGGATGGCCAGTCCTCTCCCTCGACATCTGATCTTCCCAATCTAGTGAATGGTCACTGTACTCATTTTTCAAAGTTTAAAATTTATGACGACTATAAACGGAACTAACTGTCTTACTTCATCGAGGTCAAGCGCAAAGTAGTTAAAGTGGAACTTGGTCCGACGACTTTCGGCCATTCGCAAGGCAACAGAACCAAGAGACCGTACTGCAAAGAAAAAGAGATTATTATTATTATTATGCTAGAACTAACATGTAATACCTTTTTAGACAGGAATAACTGTGCTTAAATACTGACTGATTAAAATACATTTTTACCTATCAATGTATCGCATTTCTCAAAGCATTCGAAAAATTACTTTTTCTATCCTGTCAATGTTATCTCCTCAATCAATTACAATTTATTAATTTTTAATAGCTAAAGATCATCAGATGATGCCCACCTTGACGGTAACTCCCAGCATTTCCAGGAATGAAGAGAACTGGTATTCCTTTGAGTTGAAATCTTGAGCTTCTATTGAACAACAAAACATCAAAGAACATTTGTTACAGTTACAGTAGGCATTCAACATCCAACTTGGCATAAAATCCAGTGCAGTAATGTATTGTAACAAGATATTTATAAAGCAACACTTAAGAGTCTCTCAGAAGCACTCAACACGTGGCCACCAGACAGCTGAAAATGTGCGTCTTTAAAAGTCAAGAGAAAACCATATAGTCACATGCAGCATTAGTGGAACAAACAGAGGGTGGAAGAGCATTCCAGATCTGCGGTGCCGCCACCAAGAAGTCCCGACGAGCATGGGTGGTGGTTCAAAAGCAGGGTGCAATCAAGTCATTTTGCGAGGCATATCGGAGCGCCCACCAACAAGTTTGAGTGACAACTGGAAGGCACAGCTCAGCAATGAGTTACTAGCCCTCTCTCCTTCCCAGTTCCGTAGACGTCTTAAGACTTTCTTGTTTCCTGATGCAGGCACTGACGCAGGTCGAGAGTGCTGCTGATTTTTGAGCGATGCTATATAAATGTTCGATTACAATTACAATTACGTCCGGAGCACAACTAGTCAGCTTTCCAAACCAGTGTAGTGAACTTGAATTGTACCCGATCAGCACCCAGAAGCCAGTGGAGCTCACATTGCATGTAATCAGATATGTGTGAACATTTCGGTAGGTAAGCCAGAATCCTGGCTGCTGCATTTTGAACAAATAGAGTGGCAGATGGCACAGAAAACTGTGATCCACGAAGCCATGATTGTTACGATTTGTCTTATTTTTTGTTTTATTTTATTTAAATATTATTTATTAAAATTTTATTAAATTATTTTAATTCATTTATTTCATTTGTGTCTTATTTTGTTATGACTCAACAAACAAGTTTTATAACAGGAAACATAGAGCAGCTATATTAACCTAGAGTACTTCTGTTTACTAGCATTCTATCGAACAAGAAGATACATGTATGTAGTCATTGTATAGTTTAACAGACATCACTCTATCACGTGAATAATGGATTTAGAAGCAAAATATCAGTTAAAAAGTTCCACTCACTTGCTAATCTGAGCATACAGTCTGAAAGCAGAAATAATCAGTATAAAAATTAGCAAAACAAAACTTTAAATCTCAAATATTTACAATACAATAACAATCCTTGACAATAATGAAGAGGCAGTATGAAATTAATTCATTCTGTGAATTTATATAGCGCCCCTTCACGAGACCTACTCAGAGGTGCTCCCAGCCCAGCCAAGGCTAAAAATAGAGATCTGAGCAACTATAAATAGA
Source organism: Aporrectodea caliginosa (assembly GCA_020284085.1). Taxonomy (NCBI): domain Eukaryota; kingdom Metazoa; phylum Annelida; class Clitellata; order Crassiclitellata; family Lumbricidae; genus Aporrectodea; species Aporrectodea caliginosa. Next base: position 416,022 of record JACEVL010000379.1, on the reverse strand, counting down.
ATGTGGGCATGTTGTGTAGAGGCAACATGTGCAGCTGTAGTGGAAGCCCATTCCAAATGGAAGACCCCACAATTGCTGTACCATTCGTTTATTGTTCCCAGTAGGCTTACAACCAGCAGATGACAATTAACGCAGTAAACAGTAACGTTGGGATACAACAGGAAGACCCAGAAGGGACCAGGGTCCCGCTTATTAGGGTCACCCTTGTATCATGAGACAAATGTAGAATGACAAATGACTGACCTTTGGTCAAGTGAAAAGCCCAGCACTGTCTTACACAAGAACAAACTGGTCAAAGAGCATAGAGTTTGACAGGCCACAAAATCAGAAGCAGAGGTCACACAGGCGGGACAGAGCACTGCCAAGAAGACACCAGTTATTATACTTCTGTCAACCTCTGCAGAATAACGTGAGGTAAAATTATAATAGTAAATATGTAAAAATATAGAGTAAAAAGTGTTTAATGGCCACGATATCATGATGGCATGGTTATCCTTTTGGTTCATGATACAGTTCACTGGCAATGTCTTTATGGGCACCCAACAACCATAGTCACAAAACTGTATTTTGAGATGACAAATTAATTCTTGAGGTATGTAACTTTTAAAATGAAAAAGCTGGACCACTGTACGGAGGCATTGCAAATTTGCACTGTAACTGTAAAATAGGAAGGCATGGTTTTTCGATTCCATCTGTTCTGACAATAGCTGACGTGGGAATCTGATAAATTCTGTATTATGACAGCAATTTGGTTTGGGTCTGGAGTGTCAATGACGAGTTCTTCTGGAATTGGTGCTTAATAAATGTCAGATTACAATTACACTTACTATTACAAAATTCAAGAGCACACGCAAACAAGACAGTTTTATGTGAAAAGATAAGTTATTGCCACAATGAGCCCAACTAAAATAGAGAGAAGAGGCTATTGAGTATCGGTGGTGACATTTCTGCTTTCTAAGTATTATATGCTGTCAAATGAACTTAACTACCACCTTAAGTATCTAAAAGGTGCTATATAAATTATAAAGCCATCCATCCATCCACCCACCCACCCCAAACACGTCCATACAGCCATCCATCCATGCATACATATATAAATATACACAAGCATGTTAACAGGTATATTATAGAAGTAGGGCTACGACATAAACATTGGGCTTAAGACAAAACCAAAAGCAACTTTCATCTAATGAATAAAGAATACTCACCCTTCTCCATACATATAGAGGCTGTAGTGAGGAAACCTGGCTGCTACGCTAGACCCTAGTTTCATTTTCTGCAAGTTCAAACAAAGCACCAGGTAAATATTTTTTGCAGGTGTATTCAGCTAAAAGTACTCAGCAAGTCCAATACTGGAAACACAGATCATCAAAGAGCAACATTGTCTGCTGCTACTTCGCATTCATACTAACTTTCAACTGATAGGTTAGTTCTGATTAACTTTAATTGCTTGTCAGCACTGCCAGACAATTGTTGAAAGAGCCACGCTGAAATCATATTTATAGTTAATTATGACCAATATTTTAATACTGCATATAGGATGGTCAAACCCTGCATCCCATTAACACTTTAACTATGATATCATTGCCGTATTTAGGGGGTTTACAGGTTCAAACCCCCTAAATAAATTGCCGAAATGTTTTTATATGCTTTTATATGCAAAATACAAAAAACTCTTGTGACCATGTCCAATGGAAACCCCCAAATTAGTACTCTCTCGTAGTTAAAAAGTGTTAAAGGCCAATCCTATCTTCGATCAGCATCTGTTGGAAAGTATGAGCACTGTCCCAAATTTTGTTCATTCACAGTTGCCGGTCCCTGCATTTGGAACTCTCTACCTGCTTATATTTGCGACTCTAGTAAACTAAAGAAACGGTCTTTTGCTCTAAACTGAAAAGTTGCCTCTTCCAGTCTATTTATTGCCTTTAATACTTGCCCAGCTTCAGTGTGCACTTCTGAGCTTTGTAAGGATTAAGGTTGTAAGTACTGTATTGTATAGGAGAGTACGATGTTCATTAATGGTGCTAAAACGTGTCACCTGGTACACTAAATCAGGCAAATGTACTGCCTAAAATACACAGCAGGTCTCAATGCGACCCTGCTTGAATGGAAGGAATGGCATCAATTGGATCAGGGAGACGGCTGAATGGCAACATCTTGGCACGAAGACCAGGACACGGGTTCGATGCCAGTAAGCCCCATGGGGTTGACTCCACCTTTCACTCCTTAAGGGCGACTGTACAATGAGCAGTAGAACAGATGGGTGCCTTGCAGGCTGCCATACAGGAGGTGGTTGTAACAATACGCTACGTGCAATATTCTTGAAACTTAAAAACGCAACTGTCAACAGTTTAAATACGTTGTCATGTCAACAAGTCGATAATATAGGTTCCCGATAGAAACTGAAAGTCCTGCATATATCTGCAGCATGTGCTAAATAAAAATTATTAGTTACAAGATTACAAATCTCACCAAGTATTCTGGCATTTCGTACATGTAAGTCATGTCACAGTTGTTACTTTCAAAATTCTTAAGAACATCGTAGACGCCGACGCCAAATAAGCTCAAGATCAGACAACAAACGACTGCCTTTACTAACATCTTCGACTGGTTGCGGTCAGGTCAGTGAATTTTAACCGATCAAGTATTACCTAGCAGTTCAGTGGATCAAAGTCTATCAAATAGTATTCTTATAAATTTCCCCATTTTGCTCCCGATATCTAGCGATCACATAACGGCCTTTCACCTACTTCGTTAAATCAACTATATATCATTGATAGAGTCTACACTTGAAGACACTAAGTAAGCAAGTATATTCTTTATTTATGCAACTTCAGAACCTATGCGAGCCGCCATAGGCCCATTGGCGTCTACCAATGCGGGGGGGCTGGAGACCGATCGCCATCGAACTAAGTGGGTGGACATAATTTTGGCCGAAAGTTGGGTTCATTTTTTCACATCTCTTTTGTCCCGTGCGATTGCAATAAAAATGACCTACATCAAGCCATTATCGTAGGATCGAAATTCATTTTTATTTTTTTTTACATTTTAATTTAACTTACGACGTTCCCATTGCAGTAGCAAACACTCAAACAGGACACACTGCACTGCCCGTATTATCAGGGCAGTCTACGCCCAACAGCTTACGCGATACCTGTACGTGTACCGGCCAAACATTTGGGGATGGGCGAGGACCGGAGGTTGCTCAACTAGCGACACGGATCGGCCCAGGCTGGCAGAGTTCTCCGTTGCAAGCCTGCAAACGGCATCGTGTGTGTGATCTCCGGCTCGGCTGCTAAAAATGGCCCATCCATAGCCTCTCTCCGACCTGTTCAGTCAATTTGTATTGTATTGTATGGCCCATCCCTAGCCTCTCTCTGACCTGTCCAGTCAATTTGTATTGTATTTATTAATTTATATAGCGCTCCTCAGAGCAGTGGCCATTCAGTAGCGCTCCCAGTGTGAGAACCCCTAGAGAAGGTTTCAAGAAGGCTGTAGGAAGAGACAAGTCAATGTGTGGCAGTGTGATTCTCGTTAACGATAACGATAACGAAAATGTTCGTTAACGAAAATAAAATGATTTCGTTAACGATAACTATAACTATAACTAAAAAATATCATTAACTATAACTATAACTATAACGAAAATAACACTAACGAAAATTCATCTTTATTTTCGTTAATGAAAAAAATAAAAATAGAAGTGCAGTATGGACGATTCGACATAAATGAGAACTAAAAAATGCGATATTTTTATTATGCAATTTGTCAGTTACTTTGGAAACTCGTGTATTCATGAAGCTGAATGCACCCATGCTTCAAAGGCTTTCAAAGCTTCAAGGAAATTGTGAAACAGCGTGTTAATACGCACAATTTTGCTTATAGCCTTAATTATTGCAACTAAGTAGTAACTAAAATTAACTAAAATAAAAATCCATTAACTATAACTATAACTATAACTAAAAAATAATACTAACTATAACTATAACTATAACTAAAATAAAAAATCATTAACTATAACTGTAACTATAACTAAAATAAAATCTGTAAGGAGAATCACACTGATGTGTGGCGAACACAAACGAGTACAATGCATAGTAGTATTTGCTATGAGAAGATACAGTGGTATACGCCTCTATAGGGACGCGGTGGTGTAGCGGTGCGTGTTCTATATGCCTTGTAACTGGAGGGTAGCAGGTTCGAATCTACCTCATGCCACTACATAGCAACCCTGGACAAGTTGCTCACCCACAATTGTCTGCGAAGATTCGCCGAGGAAGGCAACGGGAAGCCACTTCATTCATCTTGTCACCGGGTGGCATAAAACAGCCGATGGATCTGCCTTTGGGTCCACAACCACCATACCACCACCAACATACCACCACCACCACCACCAATGCCACATCTTGTCAAACGGACTTCGAGCAATTAGCAATCATGTGCACGTCAGTGGATCATCTAGCATGTTCTTGAAAAAACTGAACTAAAACGTTCTTTACAGTCTATACAAAACAAATGTTTACAGAAGGAATGTTTGAATATAATGCAATGCAATAAACGCTTTTTATAGTCTTCAATTGCATGCATTAGCTAGGTCTTCGAGCTGTCGCGGTCGTCAAACACACTTCGGCCGTTCCACGCCCTGGATCACTCCAGCAGAATCTGAAAGAACAAGAAAATGGTCTATGTTAGTCTCAAGCTCGTCCGGTAGCTTCAGCAGAGGCACATGAAAGGCGCACCATAAGTTACCCGCTGTTTTCCGTGACCCATGCGACCACGGTATACAGTGACAAGTACGTATGTAGTTTAATCAACCGCCCGCAAAAGCATCTAAACGTCTTTACCCATTTGTTGTATCACAAGGCTCGGTTTTACGCCTTTCGATTCTAACCACTGCTTCGCTCATGTGGTCTGTTGCAACAGCTATAATGACAAACATGCGTATACTCGTGGGTGCAGTGGTGTAGGAGTATGCTCTGTGCCTTGAGCCGGAGGGTTGCGGGTTTGAATCCACCTCAAGCCGCCGCGTAGGGACCCTGGGCAAGTCCTTCACTCGCAATTGCTCATACGCTTCGGCGTGAAACTCCGATTCAGTGTCTGCGCTGTAGTCGGGATCGCTTCTGAGTAGATATCTTGAAGGGGCGCTATAACAAGTGCTCATACATACATACATACATGCATGCTCATGTCCAGAGTCGTGCCACTCAATAGGCAGATTGAAGGGGCGCTACGCAATTTTTTATGAATAAATGAATGCATGAACGATCTCGCTACCTGCGATTCTCCGATGATCAGGAAACCAGACGATCGTTGCTGGCGAGCGAACGCGTTTTCCATCGTCTATTCGTCTTCCATACGTGCAGTAAGTCCAGGAGCTCTGGCGGTCGTGTCACAGACTTTGTTGCTCCAAGTTCTGGATCACTATAGCAGAATCTGAAAGAACAAGAACATGGCGTATGTTAGCGTTGGTGGCCAATTCTATCGCCCTCCTTGTAGCCTCCATTTCTGCCGCCAGGACTGACGAGCTCTCGCTCATCCGGTAGCTTCCAGGAAGATTACGAGAGGGCATATAAATAAGCGCTATACGTTACCCGCTGTTTTCCGCGAGGGATTCAATGACGCCTCATGTGATGCCGAGATGACGACGGATCCAGGCGACCGTTGCTGGCGCGGAACGCGTTTTCCATTGTCTTCGAAATGTCGCAGTCGCGTCAGACTTCTGGTGCTCCTGGATCTGAAGTATGGACGGACTGACGGTCGGTCAGTTATTTCTGTTTAACGACACAGTGTGATAACAAAGATAATTAGCGTCGCCCTCCTCCTTTATCCAGGCTTGGGACTGGCACTGCCCGAGTACGAGCAGTGGCGGAGTTACAAAAATGGGGACGGACCCTCGGAAAAAAGGACCCTGGGAAATCCCACCGGTGGGAAAAACGGAGTGCCGAAAACGAACGGTGGGCCCCTATCCTACAAAACCCCTCCCCTTTCCACCACTTTTCCCTGCCCTCTACCCTTCCCATACCCTCCCACTCCTCTACCCCATCTTACCCATCCACACGCCACCCGGCCGGATGAACGGACGGGCTTTTACTGCTCCAAGTTCTGGATCACAGAATCTGAAAGAACAAGAACATGGTGCATGTTAGCGTTAGTGGCCAGTTCTATCGCCCTCCCGTGTAGCCTCCATTTCTGCCGCCAGACTAATGAGCCGTACTCGTCCGGCAGCTTCCATGGTGCTCACAGAAGGGCACATAAATAAGCGCCCTCTTGTAACCTCCATTTCTGCCGCCAGACTAATGAGCCGTACTCGTCCGGCAGCTTCCATGGTGCTCACAAGAGGGCATATATATAAGCGCCATACGTTACCTGCTGTTTTCGATGAGGGATGCGGTGTTGCCTCTCTCCCTGTGATGCCGAGATGACCACGGATCCAGGCGATCGTTGCGGGCGAGCACACGCGGTTTCATGATCTTACAGTGCATCGAGAATCTGAAACAACAAGAACATGGTGTATGAAAGCTTTGGTGGCCTCCATTTCTGCCGCCAGGACTGTCGAGCTGTCGCTCATCCGGTAGCTTCCATGGAGCTAATGAGAGGGCACATAAATAAGTTACCCGCTGTTTTCCGTGAGGGATGCGATGACGCCTCATGTGATGCCGAGATTACCACGGATCCAGGCGATCGTTGCTGGCGAGGAACGCGTTTTCCATTGTCTTCCAGGTCTTCGAAATGTCGCAGTCGTGTCACAGACTTCTGGTGCTCCTGGATCTGGACAGACTGACGGTCGAACGAACCAACGGTCGTAGTAGTAGTAGTATCCATCTAACGACACTCGTCGACAACAAAGATTACTTGCGCCGCCCTCCTCCTTCATCCAGGCTTGGGACTGGCACTTCCCGAGGACGAGCAGTGGCGGAGTTACAAAAATGGGGAACGGACCCTCGGAAAAATTCAGGACCCTCAGAAATCCCAGCGGTGAAAAGCGTTTCTGTCCCATGGTTGATCGCAACCAGTTTCTTATGTTGAGGATGTCTGGCATTGTCGGCGCATTTGTCAACGAGCACCTTGATTCCATCCTTATCACTGTGCAATCAACGGATTTGACCATGATCAAACTGTCCTTGTCGAAACGGAACTCCAACTGGCCAATTGATGCATCACAAACAGACAGATACAGCTGATTGTACCAGATTGAATGCATTGGTTCCTTGCGTCCGTTGTTGGCACGTGCTGAATCATCAATGCATTCACGTTGTCCAAGTGTAGCTGCAACGAAGAAGTCTCGAAGCGATGACGCAGTTTTAACTGTCTTCTGATTTCTTGCGGCTGCTATTGGACCAGAGTCACACGTGCGGGCAGGAACTGGTAGAAATAGGATGGCAATGCCAGGAGATTTATCACTATACCTTAATGAAGCACAATCAAGTCTGTGGGCTCATGGGGGGGCTTAGCCCCCCCTAGCCCCTGATAAACTCCGCCCATGGGGCATATATATATAAGTGCCATACGTTACCTGCTGTTTTCGATGAGGGATGCGGTGTTGCCTCCTGTGATGCCGAGATGACCACGGATCCAGGCGATCGTTGCGGGCGAGAACACGCGGTTTCCATGATCTTACAGTGCATCGAGAATCTGGAACAACAAGAACATGGTGTACGAAAGCTTTGGTGGCCTCCATTTCTGCCGCCAGGACTGTCGAGCTGTCGCTCATCCGGTAGCTTCCATGGAGCTAACGAGAGGGCACATAAATAAGTTACCCGCTGTTTTCCGTGAGGGATGCGATGACGCCTCATGTGATGCCGAGATTACCACGGATCCAGGCGATCGTTGCTGGCGAGGAACGCGTTTTCCATTGTCTTCCAGGTCTTCGAAATGTCGCAGTCGTGTCACAGACTTCTGGTGCTCCTGGATCTGGACAGACTGACGGTCGAACGAACCAACGGTCGTAGTAGTAGTAGTATCCATCTAACGACACTCGTCGACAACAAAGATTACTTGCGCCGCCCTCCTCCTTCATCCAGGCTTGGGACTGGCACTTCCCGAGGACGAGCAGTGGCGGAGTTACAAAAATGGGTACGGACCCTCGGAAAAAAGGACCCTGGGAAATCCCACCTGTGGGAAAAACGGAGTGCCGAAAATGAACGGTGGGCCCCTATCCTACAAAACCCATCCCCTTTCCACCCCTTTTCCCTGCCCTCTACCCTTCCCACTCCTCTACCCCTATCTTACCCATCCACACGCCACCCGGCCGGATGAACGGACGGGCTTTTACTGCTCCAAGTTCTGGATCACAGAATCTGAAAGAACAAGAACATGGTGCATGTTAGCGTTAGTGGCCAGTTCTATCGCCCTCCCGTGTAGCCTCCATTTCTGCCGCCAGACTAATGAGCCGTACTCGCCCGGCAGCTTCCATGGTGCTCACAGAAGGGCACATAAATAAGCGCCCTCTTGTAGCCTCCATTTCTGCCGCCAGACTAATGAGCCGTACTCGTCCGGCAGCTTCCATGGTGCTCACAAGAGGGCATATATATAAGCGCCATACGTTACCTGCTGTTTTCGAGGAGTGATGCGGTGTTGCCTCCTGTGATGCCGAGATGACCACAGATCCAGGCGATCGTTGCGGGCGAGCACACGCGGTTTCATGATCTTACAGTGCATCGAGAATCTGAAACAACAAGAACATGGTGTATGAAAGCTTTGGTGGCCTCCATTTCTGCCGCCAGGACAGTCGAGCTGTCGCTCATCCGGTAGCTTCCATGGAGCTAATGAGAGGACACATAAATAAGTTACCCGCTGTTTTCCGTGAGGGATGCGATGACGCCTCATGTGATGCCGAGATTACCACGGATCCAGGCGATCGTTGCTGGCGAGGAACGCGTTTTCCATTGTCTTCCAGGTCTTCGAAATGTCGCAGTCGTGTCACAGACTTCTGGTGCTTCTGGATCTGGACAGACTGACGGTCGAACGAACCAACGGTCGTAGTAGTAGTAGTATCCATCTAACGACACTAGTTGACAACAAAGATTACTTGCGCCGCCCTCCTCCTTCATCCAGGCTTGGGACTGGCACTTCCCGAGGACGAGCAGTGGCGGAGTTACAAAAATGGGGACGGACCCTCGGAAAAAAGGACCCTGGGAAAATCCCACCGGTGGGAAAAACGGAGTGCCGAAAACGAACGGTGGGCCCCTATCCTACAAAACCCATCCCCTTTCCACCTCTTTTCCCTGCCCTCTACCCTTCCCATACCCTCCCACTCCTCTACCCCTATCTTACCCATCCACACGCCACCCGGCCGGATGAACGGACGGGCTTTTGCTGCTCCAAGTTCTGGATCACAGAATCTGAAAGAACAAGAACATGGTGCATGTTAGCGTTAGTGGCCAGTTCTATCGCCCTCCCGTGTAGCCTCCATTTCTGCCGCCAGAATAATGAGCCGTACTCGTCCGGCAGCTTCCATGGTGCTCACAGAAGGGCACATAAATAAGCGCCCTCTTGTAGCCTCCATTTCTGCCGCCAGACTAATGAGCCGTACTCGTCCGGCAGCTTCCATGGTGCTCACAAGAGGGCATATATATAAGCGCCATACGTTACCTGCTGTTTTCGATGAGGGATGCGGTGTTGCCTCCTGTAATGCCGAGATGACCACGGATCCAGGCGATCGTTGCGGGCGAGCACACGCGGTTTCCATCATCTTACAGTGCATGGAGAATCTGAAAGAACAAGAACAAACGGACGGCCGCCCGGACGAACGGACAACGGGAGCGCAGGGGAGGAAGAACGGAAGAACGGACCGACAGACAATCGGACGGGCAGACGAACGGATAAAGGAAGGGAGGGAGGGAGACGAAGAGGAGACGAGGGGAGGGAGGAGAGGGAGGGAGGAGGGAGGAACGCAAGCGGAGGGGAGGGTCGTACGAACGAAGGAACGGACGGCCGGACGAACGGTCGGACGAGGAAGACTAGGAGAGGCGAGGGGAGACGAGCGGAGGGAGGGAGGGTCGTACGACCGGAGGAACGGACTGCCGGCCGGCAGGGAGGCGAGGGGAGACGAGGGAATGAGAGAGGTTGGGAGGTAAGGGAACAGAAGAAGAGAGGAGCGGACGGGAGGCTCGTAGGAACGGGGGAACGGGCGGCCGGACGTACGGTCCGACCGCCGGACGAGGAGAGGGGAGAGGCGAGGGGAGACGAGCGGAGGGGAGAGGAGGGTCGTACGACCGGAGGAACTGACTGCCGGCCGCACAGGTCGTTCCTCCGGTCGTACGGCCACTCTCGTCTCGTCAGTTCGTCTCCCAGTCTCATCCTCCCGTTCGGCGGACGGACCATTCCTCCGGCCGTCCGTTCCACACGAGCCTCCCATCCGCTCCCTCTTCTTCTGTTCCCTTACCTCCCAACCTCCCATCCCCTCGTCTCCTCGCCTCCCCTGGCGGCCGAACAGTCAGACCGCCGGACGAACGGATAAGGGAGGAAACGGGAGGGGACGGTCGTACGAACGGAAGAACGGACTGACCGTCGGACGAAGGGAAGGGAGACGAGGGGATACGAGGGGAGACGAGAGGAGACGAGGGAGGGAGGAGAGGAGAGGGAGGGAGGGAACGCAAGCGGAAGGGGAGGGTCGTACGAACGAAGGAACGGACGGCCGGACGAACGGTCCGACCGTCGGACGAGGGGAGACTAGGGGAGACGAGAGGAGACGAGCGGAGGGGGAGGGAGGGTCGTACGACCGGAGGAATGGACTGCCGGCCGGCAGGAGGCAGGGAGACGAGGGGATGAGAGAGGTTGGGAGGTAAGGGAACAGAAGAAGAGGGAGCGGACGGGAGGGCTCGTAGGAACGGGGGGAACGGACGGCCGGACGAACGGTCCGTCCGCCGGACGAGGGAGGAGACACTGGGGAGACGAACGGAGACGAGCGTAGCGGAGGGAGGTCGTACGACCGGAGGAACGGACTGCCGACCGCACAGTCCGTTCCTCCGGTCGTACGACCCTCCCCTCCCCTACGCTCGTCTCCCAATCGTCTTCTTGTCTCCTCCCCCGTCCGGCGGACGGACCGTTCGTCCGGCCGTCCCACCCTCCGTTCCTACGATCCTCCCGTCCGCTCCCCTCTTCTTCTGTTCCCTTACCTCCCAACCTCTCCCATCCCCTCGTCTCCCCTCGCCTCCCCTGGCGGCCGAACAGTCCGACCGCCTGACGAACGGACAAGGGAGGAAACGGGAGGACGGTCGTACGAACGGAAGAACGGACCGACCGTCGGGCGAGGGAAAGGGAGGGGAGGCGAGACGAGAGGAGACGAGGGAGGAGAGGGTAGAGAGGGAACGGAAGCGGAGGGTCGTACGAACGAAAAAACGGACGGCCGGACGAACGGTACGACCGCCGGACGAGGGGAGACGAAAGGAGACGAGGGGAGACGAGAGGAGACGAGGGGACGGGAGGAAAAAGGAGGCGAGGGGAGAATGAACGGAAGAACGGACGGCCGGACGAACTAATAATAATAATAAAAATAATAATAAGAAAATAATGCCAATAATTATAAATAGTAGTAAACAGATTTAATAATTAATAGTAACAATAGCATCAAACTCATTACCGCCGATTACAGATGACCATGGATCCAATCGAACATCACTGGAGACAGAACACGTCTGAAAGGACAAGAACATGGTGTATGTTAGCATAGGGGCTGTCACTCATCAGGGAGATGGTGCCCAAGAAAGGCACAGAAGGAGGTGTTCCGTGACTTATCCGACCCTGTTACTGTGATGCAGATATCACAAGGAATCTAGATGATTAGTCGATTAATTAGCTTAATCTTTAACTTCCGCTGCCCTAAACACTGCAGAATTCGTTTCATCAATCCAGCTTCTATTTTAAGCATCAATTATTTTCATCAATCCAACTACTATTTAAGCAAGAATCTTTTATCAGTCCAACTTATATTAAAAAATTATTTTCATCAATCCGACTTCTATTTAACAAGAATTCTTTTCGTCAATCCAACTTGAATTCAACTAGCGCTAAAACCCATGCAAAGATGAATAATCTATAATGCTAAACGATAGATTACCATGGAATTTAAGCAATATGGAGTCTTACCATATTGCTTAGGCCCAATTCTTAATTAGGGCCTCCACTTGTTAGAACTACATACAACTAGGCCTATAAGCATAGGTCTGGCTATTATAACATGATTACCTACTTCATATACATTTATTTATAGGCCTAATGGGAACTTTATTAATTTGCAGGATGAGTCAAGTCAAGAAGTCAATGTCACAATGTCTGCAGCTTAAAAAAACGGAAAGCAAGCACAAAGTAGACTAGCTCGTGGAAAACATATGAAGTGGACTGAAGACGGCACAGCTACAGGCAGTGACGTGTCGAACCAATGATGGCAATGAATCTAAGATGTCAGTTAGAGAGGCTGCCAAACAATATGAAACACCTATACAGGGCAACTCTACAGAGCAGAGTAAATTGAAACTAATAAATGTTAGCTAAAGTCGGTCGCAAAATTTGATTTCCATCGTCACTAGCCCAACTGCATTGTCACTAGCCCAACTGATTTAGTAGCTGGATCAGCTCTTAGCCAGACACCAACTGCTTCGAAACCACCAATTCCTTTCAGGTGATGGAGGCAATGATATTTAGCATTATCCAGTTGTTGCTCCAAAAACTAGCAAGCGCGCAAAAACTTAATACAAGTATTTTGTACTAGGCTCCGAAGAAGCATACAGTCTAAACTGAAACAGGCTGAAGAAAAAGGCAATCGTCGAAAACAAATAACAAAAGCAGAGGGAAACCAAGGCAGCAACAAAAAATAATCAAACAGAAAAGGCAAGAAAAACAACAATGAAAAAAGGATTCAAACGACTAGTAAAGAATAAGAATAAGATTCAACAGGAGAATGAATTGGAAATGTAGTAATTGTGGTGTTCTGTACTTTGGCGAAAACCATCCTAGATACAATGAAGATTGGATTCCTTGTGTAAGCTGCGATGTCACTCAAGACCTATCACAACTCTAGTGCAGTAAATCATGGACAGTTGGGACATTTTACTCTTGATGAAATCTCTGATGGCATTGAACTAATGGTAGCCAATGATATATATATATGGCATTGAACTAATGGTAGCCCATGATATGAAACTCCTATAATCCAAGTGATCTCGTAGGCCTATAGCCTAAAATAAAGTAGACTCTAGACTTATCAGACTATATGCCTATTTTGATGCTAAAATCTCTAGGCCTAAACGCCAACGTTAAATGTGCTATTACAATAGGACAAAGTAAGCCTAATAATCTAAGCATGTGTTTTACAAGGTGCTCAGCATTCTGTGGCATCATATGCATTGCTTCTTGAATATTAAAAAGAAATAAGAAGATAGGGTCTACACTAGGCCTAATAGGCATACTGTAATATTTTATCTGGACACAACTGCAATATTTTTATCATGACACAATTTGGTTAACATGGCTGGAATTTGGTCTCATACAGGCCTTGCATATTTTTTAATGCTGTAATTTCTGCTTAGATGTCAACCATTTTTCTTTCATATGATATGCCATACACATAGGCCGATTGACTTTTTTTATGATGAAGTTTATGCAAAATAAAAAACCTGGCTGGAATTAGGTCAAATTATCTTAATCAATTAGGATCAGAATTAGCAGCAGCTAATCAATTAGCAATTAGAATTAGATTTCGATAGTTTGATGCATATTATTTGCCTCATGAATTTGTCATATTTTAATCAAAGTACAGCAAGTTACAACAGCAAGTTGCTGTAGCCTATTACAATATACAACACTGTAGCCTTTTAAACAGAAATGGGCACGATTAGCTAGAATTGCTAATCGATTAGAATTAGAATTTGCTACTGAAATTTGCTAATCGATTAGAATTAGAATTAGCAAACTCCTCTAGCTAATTGATTAGAATTAGAATCAGAAGCAGCTAATCGATTAGCAATTAGAATTAGATTTCGATAATCAAAAGATCGATATATATAATTATATATATTTGCTTCATGAATTTGTCAAAGTTTAATCAAAGCACAGCAAGTTACTACAGCAGCAAGTTGTTGTAGCCTATTGCAATACCTAAAGCTATTACAATGCCTAAAGCTGCACAACTGCTATATGTGAGAACAGTCCACAAACCAGCAAGCAACACCACATCGGTCAATACATGATGCAGTTATCGACAATGCTACTGCATAAGCAGTAGCTGTTATTGGCATTGCTACTGTGTAAGCTGCTGTATTTGACACTGCTACTGCACAAGCTCACTATTGCATTTTGCTATTATTAGCATGTCTTGAAACAATGCATGGCTTAGTCTACTGCGCCTAGCGTTTATGATGTAGCCAGCATGACTAAATGCTCTTTCCATGGCAACTGAGGTTGCAGGAACACAGATGATGCTCGAGATAAAGAACATGAAGACGAGCATATCTTTCAGCGTTAGGCCTACATGAGCAGTCTTCAGATAAATAAGTAAGCAAGTATATGCTTGAAACTCAATATTAATAAACTCATTCTTAATGAACACATTCTCAGCGTAATTTTCAAGCACCTAATCGATTAGTTACCCATCTCTGCTTTTAAAATACCTAAAGCTGTAGCCTATTACAATACCCAATGCTGCACAACTACTATATGCGAGAACAGTCCACAAAACCACCAAGTAACACAACATCGGTCAGTTCAGCCTGCAGTTATTGACTTTGCGGTAAACTACATTTTAGTGTAGGCCTATTTAATTATGTCACTGAACATATCCTGTATTTTAGCGTATTTAATTATTTCAATTACTTTCATGATAACTTCCAATCAATCGAACTTCGATATTAATGTAAAGACTCTTTTCATCAGTCCAACTTCTATTTGCACAAAGAATTATTTTAATCAATACAACTTCCATTTACGCATCCACATAATTGAATCAATAAAATATACGCTAAAATACAGGTTTATCGACATTGCCAAGTACTGCATAACCTCACTATTGCATTTGAATCTTGCAAAATGTTAAAAGTTGAGACCACTAATAGTGAAACTCCATCCTAATTGGTTCTATGCAGCTTATCTGCATGAAGCGCTATTTGCATGTCAACTTCCAAGTCACCTTTACGTGACCGACAAAGTTTCACGATACGCAAGTTCACTTCCAATTAACGTTGATAATTTTACTGCATTATTTACAATGCCCTACTAATTTAACTCATTTTTCCGACATCACTTTTATTTCAATACTTTTGAAGAACGTTTCAACAAATTCTGGAGAATTTTTATCATCCGTTGTCTGTGCAGCCATTGCGAGAAGCTTAGAGAACTAAGCGTATTAATAAGAACTTGAATTGGTTCCCTTGTTTTATAACCATGCATGAACAGATATATTGAAAGTTTGAAACAGCCTTCAGATAAATAAGTAAGCAAGTATATTCTTCAAGCTCAATATTAATAAATTAATAGACAGCTAATCGATTAGAATTAGCTGTTGTCTAATCGATTAGCTAATCGATTAGCATCTAATGGATTAGTTACCCATCTCTGGAACATTCTGAATTAAAGCAGGCTAACGGATATAGCAATATCTAGCAGAACAGAGAATGGATACAGGCAAAAAATTCAATGGAAACAACGGAGCCATGATCTAGTGGATTTTGAACATACCCCTTTCGCAATGCGACGTCTTCTTGACCGATGAATTCCGTAGTCGAATCCTGCAGCCGAAGCGTCGCAGACCAATCTACAATTTAATTGAACGATAATCAGTAATGTGACTAAGGCCTGTACACAAAATAGAGCAGTGCAGTTAAGAGTTACAGTGCAACTACGGACAGGCCATGAGAGTTGAGGCATGGGCTAGTGCAGTCGTATAGTTTCGAGTCGATGATAATCGAGGAACTGTTGGCGAGACAATACTGTAGTCTGTCTGTGGTCCGGTGAACTGTCGAGAGACTGAACTATGTGGTTCGACGAGAATATACGGTGGAGTTTGGTATGGAGTCAAGCGACTTCATGACTTGAGAAGAAATGACAAGATTTCGTCGAGCTACACAATGTCAAGGTCGAGTGAGAATACAAATCCAAAGAACAAGGAATGTTAGTTATGGAAATAGGATAGAATTAATATCAATGCTGGCTATGATCTTAATGAAGTGGGCAATTGCATTTAACATAAGGAAGCATAGACACACACTGCATGTCAGAATAAGACAAGCTGCAGTGACAGGCACCAACTACTTAGCTAGTAGTTGTAACTACTTCCTAACTAATTTCGAAACAAGTAGTTATAACTACTGTTTAACTGCTTTAGATAACAAGTAGTTATAACTAGTTTTGATAACTACCAGATACGTAGGCAACTACTTTTCAAACTAATTTTCTAAAATGTGAAAAACAAACACCCAGTGACAAATCTAATTGTAATGAATTACTGCACACGTCAAACAAACTAACAAGGGTCAGGAGCTGCTAGAACACGCTAAAAGGCACCCTGATGTGTGGGCTACGTTGTTCTAACAGTAACAAATGCCAAATTGTTACAACTACTGAAGTGTCAAACTTACGAAGTCTGCAAATGTAAAAGTTTAAAATCAACAGCTAGTCTATTTTTTTACTAAAAGATAGTAAATTAAGAGGCTACTCAGGCTAGACTGTTGGAACAGCTCTTCATTTAAAGACCATCCTGATTTTGAGTTTCCATGGTTTCGGTGACGTTATTACTCGCATTGTCACACAGACCAAAGACACAAGAAAAACTAGTTATAACTACAAGACAATTGCATCTGTATACAGTAGTTAGAACTGCACATTAAGCCTACATTGTTTGAAAATGAAATTGTCATTAACGCTGTGCATTATTAGGGCCTACAGTTCACTTGACCTTTGTTACGCCTACTGATAAGTAAGTAAGTAAGTACGTGCTTTATTGAACCGCCTGCAAACGCACTGCGGGAACATCAGAATGAATCACAAAATCACAAATGTCAAAAATATCATAAAATACAATAAAACAGACATCTATGCATATATGAGATTAAGGTAATAGTAAAAAGAAAGATTAGCAATAAAATCAATAAAATAACATACGCGTAATAAAACCACATCTAGTTAATGCGTCAGCATGTGGGATCTCACGGTTATGTGAACGAGGACGGAGAGAATACTTAACATTCTTTATAGGAGGCAGTAGACCATTAAGAACATGGCTGGGGTTGTGAAGCACAGATGAGAAAAGAGAAGAGTCAGCACGGCGACAGAGGTCATCAAACATTATCTGGTCGGCAGGCAAAAACTTTAGCCTTACCATTTTGCGTATTATTGCATTAATACTCACGATATTTTTGATCTGATTATTCATATTTCTATAGCGCCTGTTCAGACTTTCTCGATATATCTGTATACTTGCCATCAAAAGCGTCGATATCCGACGTCGTACAGTTGTAGAATCGTTTAACTGGAAATTGTTGGCGTTCGTCAGTCTGTGCGTAACGGCTTCCGTCGTCGTCATCAGATGAAACGGAAGTGACCTCTAGCGACCGTCGTTGTCGCTCTTCCTTCTTCAGCGGCGACCTCTGGCGTATTCACGAATATATCGACCATCGCCTGCTTCAGTCGCCGAAGCCGGAGACTGCGCATGCGCGCGTCGCTGGTGCGGATAATACTGTTAGCGACATCTATTGGGCGGAATGTCGGCGACTGGAAACGAGACTGCTTCCGCCTCGTCGTCTTCGTCTTCATCATCTTCTTCTCCTTCTTCCTTTTCTCCCTTCTTGCTCTTGATCTTGCTCTTTCTCCCCTCCTGCTCCTCCTCCTTCTCCTCCTCCTCCTTCTGTATTCCTGAGGGATTAATATATGCATCGGGTTTTAAAAATAATAGTTATAATTTATAAATTTTTATAATTTCACAATAATGCAGTGAAACAGTTGTTTATATATATGACAATATTGTATTTAGACACCTTTTTAAGACTGCCATTGGACGCAATATATAAGTTCATTTTATGTCGTGGGCAATGTTCCGTGCCATAGTAAGAATTACCTACTAACGAAGTGAACGTCTATTGATGTCATAATGATGTGGTTAAACTTTCGGAGTCCATGAATCCAATGGACTCGGCCAATCCCGTTTTTAAGTGGTGCCAGTCTGCGGCCTGGAGAAAAGAGGAGGGCGACGCATCCTCATCCTCGTACTTCGTTCCTGACTAAGCCTCCTCCTCCCTCCTCCTCGTCACGCTCCAACTGCTCCTCCTCCTCCTCTTTCTTCTACTTCTTCTGTATTCTTGAGATTAATATATGCCATCATCCGTTTTAAAAATAATAGTTATAATTTATATATTTTTTATAATTTCACAATAATGCATTGGAACAGTTATTTGTTAAAATATGACAATATTTTGTTTAGACACCTTTTTAAAGACTGCCATAGGACGCAATATATAAGTTCATTTTATGTCGTGGGCAATGTTCCGTGCCATAGAAACAATAATACCTCCTAACGAAGTGAACGTCTATTGATGTCATAATGATGTGGTTAAACTTTCGGAGTCCATGAATCCAATGGACTCGGCCAATCCCGTTTTTAAGTGGTGCCAGTCTGCGGCCTGGAGAAAAGAGGAGGGCGACGCATATCATATTCGTTATGACTAAGCTTAATTCGTCACGCTGCAACTGCCTACCTAACCGACTGTAGGCGTCTAAACAAGATCATTGTTTTAAAATTTGATGACGTAAGATTAGATAGACGTCAAGGACATTTAATAGCAGGCATAAGATATCCGGAAATTCTTATTTATCTACAAATCATAACATCAGATGCAATCGATATAGACACCTTTAAAACGGTTTCATTTGATTTTGACCCTTGACCTTGAAATGACCTTGGATAACCCAAAGTCATTTAAATGTCAAAGGTCAAAATCAAGGAACAATGATCATTACACAGAATCACCCAAATTAAATAACATTTGTCTGAGATATGGCCATTTTTCTCTTCATTTTGACCTTTTAACCTTGGAATGACCTTGGATTATTTTAGGTACTTTGTCTTCTCGAATGTTGCCCTTGTCGGCACGAGCAAAGAGGTTAAAGAGTTACCCAAATAGAACAAAATGTGTCTGAGTTATGGCCTTTTTCCTTGATTTTGACCTTTTGACCTTGAAATAGCATTGGAGTGTGTTTAAAAAATGGTTATAGTTCTTAGATAAGGTAGCCCTTATCGGTTTGAGCAAACAGGTAAAAGAATAATTAAAATGTAACAATATTTGTCTGAGCTATGACTATTTCCTCTAATTTTCCTCTGAAATTAACGTGTTTTTTTTATCTTAAAATGACCTCGGATCGCCTTGCATTTAATAGCCTTGCTTATTATCCCATGTAGCCCTCGTGAAGAAGAGACATACAAGAAAGATTTAGCTGATTTCAAGAATTATTGGCTGAGATCTGGCCACTTTTCTCTGATTGTTGGTAGATTTGATTTTTTTGTGAACTTGAAATGACCTTGAAAGATATAGAATTTAGTGTCAATGTTTGATATAGCTCTTGTCGAGACAAACAGAACAAAAAGTTAATCCAAATCAGACTCTTCGTTAATTTATTGTGATAAAAAGTGTAAATTGAGAATGGACCCAAGTTCCAAGTCCCGCGGCTGAGCGCCCATACAGTCCTGTAATTTAAGGGGTCTATGTATACCACGCAGTGGTCGTTAAACAGTAAACAATAAACAAGCAACGGTCCTTTATTATACCACACATAAGGTTAGAACTGTGCCAAATAATTACACACCTCTTTTAGGAGCGATTTTCTCCTTATAAGATAGAGCAGAATAGTGGTGCTTTAGTATTCCTCAGGTAGGGTGAGAACTGTTCCTACTACTTAAACACCTTTTTAGGTGTGATTTTCGCCTTATATGACAGTGCAGAATAGTGGTCATTTATTATTCCACAGGTAAGCCGAGAACTGTTCCAAATAATTACACACCTTTTTAGATGTGATTTTCACTTTATATGAGAGAGCAGAATAGTGATCCTTTATTATTCCTCAAGTAAAGGGGTACTGGTCCAAATAATTACACAGTTCTTTTAAGTGCGATTTTCGCCTTATAAGAAAAACTGATAATCCTGAATTTCTAAAACAGTATGCCTTAGAATTAATTTCTAAATATGACTCTTATATACATATCTATACTGATGGATCAAAAGTAGATGATCTTGTTGCTGCTGCTTTCACAGTACCGAGTTTAAATGTAGATAAGAAATTTAGATTGTGTAATAAATCAACTATATATGCAGCCGAGTTGACTGCAATTATTGAAACTGTTCTATGGATATTAAATAGTGAATGTTATAATAACTGTAAGTTTGCGATTTTCTCTGATTCATTGAGTGTTCTTAAATCAATAAAGAGGTCTTACTGTCAATCTAGACCTACTTTATTAAACGAGTTACTATATCACATTAGCAAATTAAATTCTAACCAAATAAGATTCATTTGGATCCCAAGTCACATTGATGTGGCAGGCAATGATAGAGCAGATACTTTGGCTAAAGAGGCTCTTACAATTGATCACATAAATTCTATTAATTATCTTGAACTTCAGGAAATTTATACTTTAATAAAACTTTATATAATAAATAAATGGCAAATAGAATATAGTGGTGATAGTAGAGGTCATTTTTATAAATCTATGTGTCCAATTGTTAGTACAGATATTAAATATTTAGAACCTTTTAGACATAAGGAAGTTCAAATTTCTAGACTACGTCTAGGAGTAGCCAATACTAATCAAAGGCTGTTCATTATAAAAAGGCATGATGATGGTCTATGTGATACTTGTAAGGTCAAGGAGACAATCCATCACCTCTTACTTGATTGTAAAAAAGAAGATATTTCAGAGGTATTAAGAAATAAATGTCAATTATATAAACATGAAGTTTCCGTTAAAACCCTTTTGACGGTAAATTTATTTCAGAATGAAGTGTATAGGTTAGTTAAAATAATTAATAAAGGTAAAATTTTGTAAATGGATGTTTTAGTGTTTTTTTTAATGCAACTAGTTTTATATCTTACTCAAATCTGTAAATATTTAATTACTCTTTTACTAATACATTGTTATTATGCAATTACATGTATGTACTGTGTTGCAATTTTGGTTGCAATGCTGGTTACCATATTATTATTATTCAACTTTGGTTTTTCAATAATACATATTACATGTGGTGTGGTTTGGTTATTATATCACAGTAGATATTATGTTGCATAATACTGTAGTACTGTGTTGCAATGCAGATTATTGAAATATTCATAAACTACTTCTTATCAACTGTTGATTATTGAATATGTTATGTCAAAATAACAAGAACTGATGTGAGAAAATTTTAAATATTACCTATTGGTAAATGAATTTCTGTTATTACCATATTATTGTTATTCAACTTTGGTTCCTCAATATAAGATATGATTTGGTTTGGTTACTGTATTACAATAGCTACTATGTTGCATAATATTCAGTAATGTGTTATAATAAGAGATCTGTGATTATAATTTTAATGTATTGAAACTATACTTTAAACAATTATTATAATACATGTATGCTATGTTATTGAATGAACTTTTATTACATGTATAGTAGGCTATGTTAGATACATGAACAGTTTAAAAGAGTACTTAGTAAATTTTGTATATGGATCAATTGCTGCATAGTTACATAACATTGTTTAATTTGCATGGAATCTTTTGTCAGAATATAGAAATCATAGACAGAATAAGATGAACTACCTTATGTTACAAAAATATTGAATATAGTGAGATTGTAAAGCTCTGTTTGACACATTTGATGGTGTCATACGGATGCTATAAGTTTCTTGTAATCATTGAATTGTATCTTTCCTGTATTGTCGTCAACGGCCTTTGATGTCATAGGACGACGTTAAACGTTGGATTAAATAAAAACCTTTGTTACAAAGTGCGTAACTATTCAAAATAATTCCTGATAAATTTAACAGTCTTTGATGCCTTAAGGCTTAAGATGACGTTAAACTCTGGATCGTCCTCCTCGGTTCTACATTGTGGCGCTACGAACGGTGAGAATTTTAGAGCTGTAGGCCCATTATATCGACGCCAAGAAATTTCTGCCGACGTCGTTAAACGCTGATCGTCGGAAATAATTTTTCCATTTTTAACCCCACGCCTCTAATAAATAATAACTGTACACTTTGTAATATTCATATTGACAATTGAATTTGAACCTGTCTCCGCACTTAGTAATATGTATACTGAACATTGTAGGCCTATGTATAAATACGATATACATGCCTAGATATTTTTGTTAAATTTGGCTTCCTACCAAAATCTTTCCCCACTTTTGAGGAACTCTGTAAAAAAGCCGACCATGACCTTTTTAGAAATATCTTAAATAATCCCGGACATATCCTTCATTACCTACTACCCAATGTCCTATATACTGGTCACGATTTGCGCCCACGCTCACATAACCGTGTTCTTTCTAGATTTGATTCCCTCACCAGGCGTGGTTTCCTGGCTAGGATGTTGTACGCCATATAGTGTTTTTTAGTTTACTATTTACTAACTTTTTCGCTACTATTGCGGATGCGGATTATAACGATTAATTAATCGCAATCGATTAATTTCAGCTTGTTCGATTAATTTTCGATAAATTTTTTACTTATTTTATTACGTCAACCTACCTATTTTCAGAATAAACAATATGGCGAACAGTAATAATGTGAAACACTTGAGTGGAAAATTAGGCCATCATTTTGCATTTAAGGTTTAAGCTGCAGATGGAAAAGCCGAAGATGGCGAAAATTATTGAAGATGGGTAATCCCGTAGTTTAGGATTGCTAAATTATTCTAATGCCTTCAATGCCGTTCTTCACGTTGGTAAGTAAGCACTATACCTATGTCTATCATAACTATTATCAATCCCGCTTCCATTTCATGGAGAATTATTTTTTATAATCCAGCTTCCATTTAATGAAAAAATGACAAAAGCCAATTTGACAAATTATTTTTATATCAATGGAACTTTATATAATCAAAGACCGACTTATCTCACCTGCCACGCAGCTTCGCCATACTCAACAACCTGTTTTCATTATTCAGCTTAGGGTTGCATCAAAACGATACTTAATCGATTAATTTCAGCTTGTTTACGGTTAATTATTTCGATTAATTTGTTTACTTATATTTAAAGATCAAAATGCCTATTTTCATCAATCAATACTTCGAACACTAATAAAACAAATTTTTTCCTGGAATCCAGGCTTCCATTTTGCATTTGACGATATAAAATAATTTAAAAGCAAAAATGGCGAAATTATTGAAGATGTTTGTAGATAGAAGGTAGTTACTACTGACTACATAATATCAGTTTGAGAATCTAAACTTTAGCATGTCGAATGATTTAAGAATTTTGCAGTATATACAGTCTAAACAGTTTTTTCATGCTCTATGTAACATTGACCAAATTAATCGAAATTAATCGATTAACCTCGATTAAATTTTGGAGATTAATCGATTAAAATTATTTTAATCAGCACCAGCCCTAGAAAACATCCACGAGAGAAGGAAACGAAACTAATGGACGAAGGTTATTATGAAAATTAACTGAACTATATCGATGAACTTAAAAGACGTCAACTGCCTTTATAGCCATAGGACGTATTTAAACAATGGATTACTACTAGAAGTCGCTTGCTATCAACAACGCTATATAAATCGTCGTAAATACAAATACAAATACAAATACTACCATTGTTCGGATTATGCCAAAATAATGTTTGCTGACTTCGACGGCCTTTGTTGCCATAAGATGTCGTTAAACTCAGGATCTAGCCAACCAACCAATCTCAGCCTCATTCAATGACGTCAAAGTTATGCATTTAAATCCTCATTCGAAATGTTTACAGATATACAGTAAAATCGTTGGGTGTCGGAGCTCAAACCTCGACTTCACTGTAGAAGATTATCGTGCTTTCCACACCCACATGCATACTAACATATAGGCCAATACAGGTATAGGCCTAATATACACTGTGTCCGGATGAAAAGTAGAACACAACAAAAGTGTCATAACTCGGTCAAAACTATCAGTATTTACCTGAAATTTTAAACACAACAACAGTGACCATATCTACACGAGATCCTAAAGCCGTTTGGAAATGTTCGTGAATTTATCATATTTATGAGCGTTTGCAATGGAGCACTGACAAATTAAAGTTTCCAACATGGGCCCTTACTTACGCAGACGCTGTGACGTCGTCATCGATGAAATACGTCACTTGTTTTGGTCTAAGCACAACAAAAATGGCGTTTACAGAAGAAGATAAAATTTTAATTAAAGTACTGCGGCAAGAACATGGTTATGGAGCGAGAAGGTTTCTGAATGAATTTTCGAATAAAGGTTGGTGTCTTTCGTCTGTGAGTAAGCTATTGAAGAAGATCGATGAAACCGGCACAGTGAAGCGAAAACCTGGCAGTGGCCAAAAACGCACGACACGCACTGTTGAAAACGTCGAGTTGGTTGAAAGGCTGGCATTAAGCCAAGAAGATGCACCGGGAACCCATAGAACGGTGCGTCAGATTGCGAGGGATATTGGGATTCCGAAGACCGCAGTACACGAAATCGTTGCCAAGGACTTGAAGCTGGTTTGTTTTAAGAAGAGGCGAGCGCAAGATCTAACACCAAGAAACAAACTGACACGTCTTGTACGCGTCAAGCAGCTGCTGAAGAAATACCCTGAGCACACAGTCCCATTCATATGGTTTACGGACGAAAAAGTTTTTACCGTCGCTCCTCCTGTCAACCTCCAGAATGATCGCGTTTATGCGGCGGCTGGGACGCGCAAGAAACACGTGCCTGCTGAACGTCTCCTCAAAACACGTTCACACTTTTCAAAGTCACTAATGGTCTCAGTCGGTGTGTCAACCCTGGGGTGCACTCATTTGATCTTTGTTGAGCCGGGTGTGAAGGTAAATGGAGCGTACTATCGCGATGTGCTGCTCACTCAACATCTGCTACCTGCTATCAAGCAGGTTTCTGGCGGCTACTTCACATTCCAACAAGACAGTGCCCCTGCGCATCGAGCACGTGAGACCATTGCTCTGCTGTCCCGGGAGACACCCGACTTCATATCACCGCAGATGTGGCCACCCAACAGTCCAGACCTCAATCCAGTTGACTACCAAATCTGGAGTGTACTGCAGGAGCGCGTTTATCGTTCCCGTATTCGTGACGTCGATCATCTAAGGGCGCGTCTGGTTGAGGAGTGGCAGCTGTTTGACCACGCGATCATCGACCGGGCCATCAAACAGTGGCGTCCACGTCTACGGTCATGTGTCCGTGAACGAGGAGGACATTTTGAACACCAGCTGTAGCTGAACTTCACTTTCTTATGTAATATGTAAGGGCCCATGTTGGAAACTTTAATTTGTCAGTGCTCCATTGCAAACGCTCATAAATATGATAAATTCACGAACATTTCCAAACGGCTTTAGGATCTCGTGTAGATATGGTCACTGTTGTTGTGTTTAAAATTTCAGGTAAATACTGATAGTTTTGACCGAGTTATGACACTTTTGTTGTGTTCTACTTTTCATCCGGACACAGTGTACATGCGCACATACATACTTCAGTTTTTACTTACTAACAATGCATTCAATACAATACAATATACACTCAAAATTGTATATAAATGTGCTTTCTAGCTTAAGCACACACATCCTGATTTCACATAATTATTTTCGATTCCTGAAAAATTTACGATTTCAGTCCATTTTGGTGCTTTTGGTGCGACTGAAACTCATTGCATTTGGACAATGGTATCTCCAATAATCGCCAGGTGGCGACTCAAACGCAGATCTGAATGCAGCGTGTTCATTGTTTCACAATCAGTCTGTCCAATTTCAATCTCATCCAGAAGGTATTGTAATTAGCTGAAAATCGGACGCTGTGTAGAATGTAAATGTAAATGTTTTTCTGCAGATTTAAATGTAAATGTAGATAGATAGATTGATGGATGGATGGGTGGATGGATGGATGGATGGATGGATGGATGGATTGATTGATGGATGGATGGATGGATGGATGGATGGATGGATGGATGGATGGATGGATGGATGGATGGATGGATGGATGGATGGATGGATGGATGGATGGATGGATGGATGGATGGATGGATGGATGGATGGATGGATGGATGGATGGATGGATGGATGGATGGATGGATGGATGGATGGATGGATGGATGGATGGATGGATGGATGGATGATATATATATATATAGATAGATAGATAGATAGATAGATAGATAGATAGATAGATAGATAGATAGATAGACAGACAGACAGACAGACAGACAGACAGACAGACAGACAGATAGAAATATGATAGATAGACAGACAGACAGACAGACAGACAGACGTAAACGTTTTTCTAAAGCGATCGTATGATTTCGATCCTGCTCATTTTCAATGTGTTCTCAGTGCAATGCATTGCAGCTTGGCCAAAGTATGCTTGGTAATGGTGGAAATTTTGAAAAAGTAGATTTTACGGAAGAACGACTGTTATAGTAAGTCTCCACTCGATGATCATGGTCAAACTTTATGTAGCCACTCATCTGAACAAAATTGCTTTACTATTTGAAGGAGCTGATAAGAACCATCTGTCACTCTTAGCTAACATGTAGTTTGAGTCGTGTTTGAGTTTGGGGAGGGGATGTGACCCCTCCCCTATCTAAAATTTTTGAATTTCCACACTGTAATGGTAGCATTTTAAGCTGTCATCTGAACAAAATTGCTCTATAATTTGAGTGCTGATAGGAACCAGCTGTCACTCGTAGCTTACATGTAGTTTGAGTCGTGTTTGAGTTGTGGTGTTAAATGGGTACATTCAAAATTTGCCTTATGTACAGAGGGTAAATGATGAATTTCTGTTATTGAGGTCAGCAGGATATTGCTTTGCTGAAGCTACAGCTTTTTCTGCCAACTCACTTGCAGACGTGGTTAGATATTTCCACAAGAAATGAAACCTTTCTGCCAAATTTGATTAATTATGCATAACATAGGAAAACTTTGACTGTGAAATAAGTTCTATAATGTAAGACTGATGAATAGCAAATTAGCTTACCTTCACAGGTGTCAGTTTATTATTGATATTTACATCTACACCTACATGTAGGCCCTATGTATCATAAGAGTTTTATCCATTAGCCGCATCACCCGATCCAAACAAAACGTGCAGAGAATGACAATCCAAAATGTATATAATATACCAATGGGACAATCTGTGTGACTGAAAGGTTTTGGCTTAGGCAAGGGCTCCTGGCTAGAAATTTGATATAGGTCTACTGCAAAACCTGGTTTCATGCATGAGAGCCAGAATGTGGGTGGGAGGCTAGTTGATGAGAGATATCTTCCTGATGGTGAAGCTGCATGGGAATGTTGGAAAAGGGTCATATAAGGTGAGTATAATGAAAGAAAGCATGAACATTAGCATTGACCTACATCATGTAGAGGCTATCAGGGGCTATCAATCTTACAACTATGCCGTTGACCGGTACCTCTGTGGGCTCTCTCGGCTAGTCGCCTTTGACAGGCAACTCTGTGTGCTCTCTCGGCCAGTCGGTATATGAGAGAATCTGTGTGACTGAAAGGCTGGATTGCCTGTTCGTCTCCAGTTACATAGTACTTATATAGCTAAAGCAGACCTACTACAAATTTCATTTATATGATTATGTACATCTTTCTAACTGTCTCGGTACCTCGGGCTACGTGCAAAGTGCATACGAAGAGGTAGACAAAAATCAATAGGCCTACTTAGAAAATCACAAGTGACTATATTAAGGGCTGCACTGTCCTAGACTCCTAGTGACGAATTAAGTTACATTATTTCATCAAATGCACTAACATACATATAGTTGATTTTTCAGGGGGAATGCCACCCCTGTCCCCCCCCCCTGAAATGACGTCCCTGCTCCCCTATCTAAATTTTTTTGAATTTCCACACTGTAATGGTAGCATTTTAAGCTGTCATCTGAAAAAAAATTGCTTTACTATTTGAGTGCTGATAAGAACCAGCTGTCACTCTTAGCTAACATGTAGTTTGAGTCGTGTTTGAGTTTGGGGAGGGGATGTGACCCCTCCCCTATCTAAAATTTTTGAATTTCCACTCTGTAATGGTAGCATTTTAAGCTGTCATCGGAACAAAATTGCTCTATTATTTGAGTGCTGATAAGAACCAGCTGTCACTTGTAGCTATTATTATTATAGTCATGAAATATTTCAAAAATATTGGGGGGATATAAGCAGCTCCGTCCCCCCACACCTCAAGTTTTGGGGGACCGTCCCCCTGTCCCCCCCTAAGTCTCCGCCCCTGGTAGTAGCCACTGCTATATACGGTGAAAATGGCGCTATAAAATTTCATTAGAGAGCGCATCTATCTTACAGTTTTCCGATATTGTCTAAAAGTTTAATGAGCTGCTGGGTAAAGCTAAGTGGTCTAGTTGAACCAAAGGGGGCAATGGGGGACTCTGTAAAAATGGCTGCTATAGGTGGCGCCAGGATGGGATATAGTTTGGCTACTCTAGGTAAAATGTGTGCTCTGTTGTGCGGTAGGTTTATTTCATAGACATCTTACATTTAATATATGATGTCTATGGTTTATTTACGCTAAAGTTGTCTAAAGTTTGACCACATCACATACTGGCGACGCCTATCGCCGCTTAAAGGAACTGCTCACAGAGTCCCCCATTAGGTCGAGGTGATGAACTTCGCTGTTACGCACATTGTGACATTGTGAACCTGGGGTTCGAACCCGTGTCTCTTATATGAGTTATTATATTAGATTAGATTAATGTGCTTATCGGGGTGCTCGATAGTGTAGTGTTTAGCGTGCTGAACAGTTACTGTCAGTCGAGAGTTTGGGGTTCAAATCCCCCTCCAGGGCAGAAAATTTAGTTCGAGATTTCTGTCCGATCAGCGCCCCCTAGATAACTCAGCTATAATGAGTACACTGACCGTACACTGTGGGTGGGAAGATGAGACGGTAAGGGAGAGGATTGACCACCCGTCCTCATATGCCGAGGCTAAGAAAATGAGGTCGCTAACACTTCATACCCACGGCTGCCTCAGGGCTAGCTCAAGGGACTGCTCGGCTCTTCTTCTTATGTGCTTAGTGAAACATGTCTTCTATAGACACCGTATTTGTGCTTTAGAGGTTGGACCGGGTCACCTCTGAGAAGTTGTCTTATACAGGCGCTATGTAAATGAATGAATGAACGAATGAATGAATGAATGAATGGTTTTATTGTTATGAGATGGAGTCATCCATCATCCTGTATGACGTTTATTTTCGTCATCGAAACCCCTCCTCCCTCAGCCGTGACTGAAAACGGAAATTCCCCGCAGAACCATCGAATGAAATGGAACAAATTAATTCGTTAAAGAGAACTGAGAACCACTCCAAAGCAGCGGGACAATTGCTACAATTGCTATTGTTGTCATTATTGCTATCTTTGTTATTATTATTATTTTTATTAGTACTATAATTGTTATTTTTACCACTATTGTCATTACTACTATTATTGCCATTATTAGGCCTGTAACTAAATGTTAATATTACCATTACTGTCATTCTTTATATCTATATTTATATTATTATTATTTATTTATTTATTATTACTGTTTATTATTGCTTTTTATTATTATTATTATTATTATTATTATTATTATTATTATTATTATTATTATTATTATTAGTAGTAGTAGTAGTAGTAGTAGTAGTAGTAGTAGTAGTAGTAGTAGTAGTAGTAGTAGTAGTAGTAGTAGTAGTAGTAGTAGTAGTAGTATTATTAGTTATATTATTATTATTATTATTATTATTATTATTATATTTATTATTATTTATATTATTAGTATTATTTTATTATTATATTATTAGATTATTTATGATGATGACGATGAATAGATAGCTGTTCGTTGATAATTATGGTAATGCTTTGTGCTTAACACAGCATAAATCGTTGACTTTGATCTGCTTTGGTCGACCACCCATTACGGCTTCGGGCTCTTGACTATAGAAACGTAATTAGACATCTGATTGAAAGAGGCCGACACCTTGGGTGGTCTTTCGGTGTGACCGCCATCCAACTGCGTCATGAGGCGGCTTAATAAGAAGCGCCAAGCTTGCAAGGCGAGACGTGAAAGGGTCTTGACCTCGGTACAAGGTGATTGATTGCTACAAGGTCCAAGCAGGTTTCACATCTACAGAAGGAGAAGAGTGGCCTTTAAGCTAGCCGTGGGGAAGCCATGGATTTGAAGTGTTAGCCACTTCTGTTTTATTAGCCTCGGCATATGAGGGCGTGTGGTCAGTCCTCTCCTTCGCCGTCTCATCTTCCCACCAACAGTGTGCAGTCAATGTACTCATTATGCTGGGAGCGGAGGTGGAGCAATTTTCTGCTCTGGCGGGGATTTGAACCCCGACTTCTCGATTGACAGTCCAGCACGTCATCCACTAGGCCCTCACATCTGCAGAAACAAAAGTATAAGCCAAAAAACGAATGAATCGCAGACCAACTGAAAAACAAGAAAACAGCGAGTAAGCTACTTGCCATAATTATGTAATTAGTGTGTTTGCAGATGACCAAGCCGTCGACCAAGGACTCCATGGACACGCTCAGCCAAATTCCGGCCTTCGTAGAGCATTGAAGACCAATTTCGGCTTCACATTACACACATGATGTTTACTGACACGACGTCCATTATTACTAATATATCTGTACATATAGATTTGCAGCATAGAATATATATATATATATATATATAGTCTTAGCTTATACTACACAGCACACATTATTACACATTACATACACACACACATACACACAAAAACAAACGCGAAAACAGGCATATGCAAAAACAGGCATATGCACTAACAGGCATATGCAAAACACGCATCATGCATCGGCACGCACGCAAACACGTGAATCACACCAAATATATATATATATTTTTAAGCTGCGTATATATATATATATATACGCAGCTGTTTTTGCATAGCCTGTTTTTGCATATGCCTGTTTTCGCGTTTGTTTTGTGTGTATGTGTGTGTGTATGTATGTGTATGTGTGCTGTGTAATAAGCCCACTTAGACTGTGGTAAATTTTTTGGGATTTTGTCTGTAATGCTATTTTAGTTAAGATTTTATATTCTTTTGTTAATGTGATTTTTGATGGACCCGTCTTATTTTTTGGGTTTTGTTTGTTGTTTGTTTTTGAGCCCAAGGCTTACTCCACTCTAAGTATCATTGACTGTCTTTCTTCCCCTATCTGTATTTTTTTTACATGTTTAGGTGTCCCTGTTTAGCGGGATCCATGATCCTTTCTGGACCTCCTTTTAGCCAGTACATGTCAGACCGTTGCCTTAACTGTTTCATTGTTCGTTTTTCTCTTCTGATGGTTACAGAAATAAATAAATAAATGACTGATTGATTGATTGATTGATTGATTGATTCATGTGAGTATTTGTTTGTATATATGCAGTGTGTGTGTGCGTGTGTGTGTGCGTCTGTACATGCGTGTGTATGTTAGTATAGGTGTGCATGTATGTGTGTGTGTGTTATGTGTGTGTGTGTGTGTGTGTGTGCATGTGTGTGTGTGTGCATGTGTGTGTGTGTGTGTGTGTGTGTGTGTGTGTGTGTGTGTGTGTGTGTGTGTGTGTGTGTGTGTGTGTGTGTGTGTGTGTGTGTGTGTGTGTGTGTGTGTGCGTGCCTTATAATAGAGATAGTCTTATTCATTTGGAAGTCATGAGACGCGGACAGAAATCCAAACCCTTTAACGTCGTCGATGATGGAAGAAAAAGAGGAGATACGAAAACATTCAATGTCTCCTGAGGTTCAGCCATCTGCTTTTAATGATCTTTCCCTGAATAGTACCAGCAGCTTCTTCCTTCGTCTGAAACGCTATACATGTGTAACGAAGTTACAAAATTTGATTTCTTTAATTGCATTGAAAGACCGGTGGCGCTCTTCGTAGCGGTGATTTTCTGTACTAATACCTCGAGCTCGGTCCACTTAGTTCGCCGCCTCGTGTCGCCGATCGATAGGAAAGCGTGGGATAACAATTGTCGCTCCAACGACTTCAAACGCGATACCGGCGTCCGAAAGTTAAATATAGCTCGGTTTCTGTCTTTTTCACACACTTTGCAGCACCCTGCAGCGCTTCTCTTGCAGCCCCTGCAGCGCTTCTCTTGCAGCCCCTTGCAGCGCTACTGCAGCGTTGCATTCTCTTGCAGCACTTTGCAGCGTCCTGCAGCGCTGCATTGCCTTGCAACGCCTGCAGCAGACAGCCTATATAAGGAACGCGATCTGAACATTGCCAGCGACGCACACCGGAAGACGCACACCGGGACGCACACCAGAAGACGCACACCGGGAGACGCACACCGAGAACGCAGCAACACGGAGAAAGACGTCGGTCGCAGTTGTCGAGCACACGCCGCGAACATCACGTCGAGAGTAGCGTGGTCGAATCTCCGCTTCGCTAGTCGTGCGTATAGAAAAGTTCGACGCGATAAGAGTCTAGCGACTAGGGTTCGACGTCGGGCTTCCGAATCTACGCTGAATTAATGTTGATTCGTCAATCGCTCGCTGTCGATCGAAACTTACGTCGATTGAAGGATTGGGAACAATCGCTTCATTCTCTGCGAATCGTCTGAGCGTTGCGTCTTTGCGTCACGTCTTCGTATGCCGAGACCGAGTGTGTGAAGTCGTCTCTTGCTTCGAACCTTGTCCGTATAGAGGTAAATCACTTAGCCAAAATTCATTGGGGAAATACTTTAATTTCTGAGTTTGATAATTCTGTTGAAGATTATTTTACTCCAAGTTGTGCTAAGGCTGATAATTGATTATTGTGTATTGAACAGAAATTGCTCTGATTTTGCATTGGTAATAAATCTGAAATAACTTAGAAACATGAGTCGTAGTCTTTCTCAGTCGCCTACACTTAGGGAGCGCCATCGTGAGGACGAAGAAGATAGAGCTTCGCTAGCGTCCGTAGGATCTAGGGCAGGTTCGGTCATGGACTTAATGTTCGAACGGTTAGATGCCCTGCAGTCTAATATACAGTCACAAGTGGGTTCCATACAATCACAGGTAGGCTCTTTAAGGTCAGATGTGCAATCCCATGTAGGTTCAATGCAATCGCAAGTAGGTTCAATGCAATCGCAAGTAGGTTCAATGCAATCGCAAGTAGGTGCCTTTCAGTTGAGCTTACAATCACAAGTAGGTGAAGTAATGACCCGTTTGGAGAGATTAGAAACATCGCCTACACCACAATTTGCTGTAGGGCAGGATTCGAACCCTGATTGCAGCGTAGGAGCTGCGGTTGCTGCCCATCCGGTAGCCGCGACCTTCCATTCGCGCCATGGCCTGGTAAATGTAGATGAAGATCCTGGTATGTTGAGACGCAGTGCTCGTCTCTTACACAAGCCTCGTGTATGTTACCGTGAGAGCGATAATCGATGGAATTGGCCACACGATGTGGGCCGGGATTTGAACTCTGGCAGGGATACAGGTTTACCACCTCGGGACTCACCTACAGCCCTACAGCGAAGCGAACCGCCCTTGGCGATAGCGAAGACCGTGGCGACGTCTGTCGACGCGGGGGCGGGCGCCACACATGTCCGCACGCCTCTTATATGGATACTCGAGACAGCGAAATAAAAGACCTTTTTTTATCCTGACAAGGAATCTATTTGTCGAGACTGATGGAAAAAGCTTCTGGGTAAACATTTGAAGGAGAACTATTTGGAGGGTTTTTATGAATGACCGACTGACTGACTCAATGAATGAATGAAAGAAAAATGAATAAATGAATGAATGAAAGAGTGAAAGGGTGAACAAATGAATGAGTAAATGAATTAGTGGGTGCGTGAATGAATGAATGAATGAATGAATGATTGAATGAATGAATTAGTGAGTGCGTGAATGAATGAATGAATGAATGAATGAATGAATGAATGAATGAATGAATTAGTGAATGAATGAATGAGTGAATGAGTGAGTGAGTGAGTGAGTGAGTGAATGAATGAATGAATGAATGAATAAACGATTCATTAATGAGCGAATAAGTGAATGAATGAGTTGTTGAATAAATTAGTGAGTGAATGACTGACTGAATGAATGAATCTAATGAATGAGTAGATCAATGGCTGTACAACTGACTGACTCATTCACTTCTTGACTGGCTGGCTGGATGACAGACTCACAGTCTAACTCGCCTCAGACTTCCCGTCTGCTGAAAACACAGCGCTATAGAATTCCTTAGGAATAATCAAACTAAAATCAAACTGTAAGCACTGCGCACATAATAATATCAAAGCGGGAGAATTGCAGAAGAGACGTGTAATTTATTCAGTTAAGGTGATCTGAACTCCGATAACCGATTATAGGGCACGGTATGGCCGATTGCAGCGCTCGTGAATAAGCTGGTGCCCTGCGCTTGGCTTTCGAGTGGCGCTTTAGAAGTTTGGAGATTACGATTACGATTACGATTGGCTATATAGCGGTCGCCTTGTAGTGAGGAGATTACGGGTTCAAGCCTTTCTCATGAGACAGTTACTGTGTAGGGACCTTAAACAAGTTTTTCACTCAAAATTGATCAGCGCCATCGATTGATACTTGGTCATTGGATGGTCCATCGAGAGAAGACGATCTATTTGGACGATTGGGAGGATTCAACGGTTGATGCGATGAAGAACAGTTGATGATTATGCGTTCTTCCTCCGTTCGACGAAGAATGCGCTTAACCACTCACCAGACAAACATACATATACACACACACTCACACACACACACACAGGCACACACACACAGACACACACACGCACAAACACACAAGCACACACACAAACACACACGCACAAATATACACATACACCCAGGCACACAGTCACACACAAACATACAGATACACAGTCACATGCACACACACATACACACACACACGCACATACACATACACACACATACACACGCACATACACACACACAGACATACACACACATACACATAAGACACACACACACACACAGACACACATACACACGAGAACACACGCAAACATGCACATACACAGAGGCAGTGTTTCCGTTAACGCCAAATGGCCACTTTTACGCCCGTAACAAAATGTGCATAACGTCCAACTTTTTCGGACTATAATCGTTAATAAAATTCCAATGGCGAGTTGCATAGTTACGACCATTCAGTTTATCGTCGGAAGTATACGACGCAAGCATTAAGGCTAATGAGATATTATTTCATCGTTATGTGAATTGGTCTGCCGATTTAATGGCTGACCTTTTAAACATTTTTTGTTAATGCATTAGTACTATTGTTTCTTGTCATGCAGAAACTTTCGTCGGAACTTCAAAATGCTGTCTTAAATATTGATAATAAAGTTTGTGACTGTGTATTCTGTTATGTCATAATTATACGCCCGGTGTTGTCGCCATTAGAAATACGTCCAAAATTCTCGGTCAGGACGTTAAGTACGTCCTCTTTTTGGACTCAAACTGGAACACTGCACACAAGCACACAGGCCCCCCACACACACACACACACACACACACACACACACACACACACGCACGCACACACACAAACGCTCGCAGGCGCGCTGATTCAGACGATATACAAATTGCATTTCTCCTCTGAGTATAGTAAGGCTGGAAGGCAAGCACTGTAATGACGAGGGTTTGCCTTGCCTAAACCGATACAATGCAATACAAATGCCATGCTATGCAAAACAAATGCCATGCTATGCAAACAATGCAAAACAATGCGATTCAATGTTACGCTATGCAATACAAGACAATAGTTTACAACGATGCAATTCTATTTAAAAATACGTTACAATACACTGCTGTATAATACTTTACATTACAATAAAGTACAATACAATAAAGAAGAAGAAGAGCAGTCACTTAGGCTAGCCCCGACCTCTCTATTGACATGGGCATGAAGTTTTAGCGACTTCATTTTCTTGGCCTTGGCATATGAGGGCGAGTGGCCAGTCCTCTCCCTCGCCGTCTCATCTTCCCACGGACAGTGTACGGTCAGTGTACTCCTTGCAGCTGAGTTTGCTATAGGGGAGATGCAGGTGGAGTAGAAATTTCGATTAAAATCTTTGCTCTGGCGGGTATTTGAACCCCCGACCTCTTGACTGACAGTCCAACATGCTAACCGTTAGACTATCGCACATCCCGTATCTAAGAATAACGCTACAATGAAGTACGATTAAAAATCGATGGCAGCTCCGTTAAGATCGATCAGAAGGACAAGTTGAAGAAGCCGACTTATACCACAAACTATCGGCAGATGGAAAGATACATGTCACTGGTTGAAATACCAACGAAAGATAGCCTTCAATGACAGGGAGAATACTATGGAACGCTGTCCAAAGAAATAATATATTGAGTCCTACGGAAGTCTTTTTAAGGTGTCTAAACAAAAACATTGGATTTGAACATTTTTTCCGTGCATCATTGTGAATTTTTTAAATTATATTTATAATTATAATTATTATTTTATTTCTTAAGCCCTAGGAAAGGTTAATCCACCAGGAATAAAATAAATTAACAAAGAAAGAAATGCGTGCCTATGTCGGCACAATAGGCAATCTGTTAGTTAAATTTATTTGTGTAGGTGTATAATAACTATCTATGTATACAGTCATGTATGTATGTATGTATGTATGTATGTATGTATGTATGTATGTGTGTATGTGTGTGTATGTATGTATGTATGTATGTATGTATGTATGTATGTATGTATGTATGTATGTATGTATGTATGTATGTATGTATGTATGTATGTATGTATGTATGTATGTATGTATGTATGTATATATGTATGTATGTATGCATGTATGCATGTATAGATGTGAGGATATATATCGTCCGTCTCTCCGTGTATATATGCGTGGATGTTTCTGAGCATTTATATAGCGCCTTTCAATGACCAATCGACCTCGTGGCGAACATGGCCGTATGTCTAATAAATCTGAACAGGTGCATTTGAAGACAGGATGAGATTATATTTTAAGCTGAGGCAGATGAGACAGGACGCAGCCAGCCTCCTTACTCTATGTATTCCTCCTTACTCTATGTATTCCTCCTTACTCTATGTATTCCTCCTTACTCTATGTATTCCTCCTTACTCTATTGTATTCCTCTGGGACTCTTCAATGAACGAACGAATAGCTTAATTCATTCATTCATTCGTTCATTGCCCCATTGGTGCGGTTTTTTTTGTCGAATTCAGGACTTCTTTCGTTCATTTGTTATTGTGATTGATTGGCTAGTTCATTATACATCTGTTAATTCGTTCGTTCGTTCAGTCGGTCAATCAATCAGTCAGTCAGTTAGTCAGTCGGTCAGTAGGTCGGTCAGTCAGTTGGTCCGTTAGTCGGTCAGTGATTCATTCAGTCAGTCGGTTAGTCAGTCAGTTAGTCAGTTAGTCAGTCAATCAGCTACATATCAGTCAGTCAATCAATCAGTTAGTCATTCAGTCAGTCAGTCAGTTTGTCTTTCTGTCAGTCAGTTAGTTTTTCAGTCAGTCAGTTAGTCTTTCAGTCAGTCAGTTAGTCTTTCAGTCAGTCAGTTTGTCTTTCAGTCAGTCAGTTAGTAATTCAGTCAGTCAGTCAGTTAGTTTTTCAGTCAGTCAGATAGTAATTCAGTCAGTCAGATAGTAATTCAGTCAGTCAGATAGTAATTCAGTCAGTCAGATAGTAATTCAGTCAGTCAGTTAGTCGTTCATTCAGTCGGTCGGTCGGTCGGTCGGTCGGTCGGTCGGTCGGTCAGTCACTCTACAGCAGAGGTGGCCAACCTTTTTTGGCCTATGGGCCACTATGATTGTTGGTAGGCACGCGGCGGGCCTCAAAATGTTTGTCCTCACAGCCTCGAAAGAAAGAAAAATGTTTGTTTCATATTTTACAAGATGTAGAAAAACAGGCACGACTACATTAGGTCACTAGAACTTACAACACTAAATCTTTTAGTGTTTTAGACATCATTATTATGCAGTATTGTAGTAGTCGGACAAGTAAGTAGGTGCAAAATGAGAAAAAAAATTATTTTGAAAAGGGCCGTGCGGGCCGCCAATGAGCAGCCCGCGGGCCACATTTGGCCCGCGGGCCGCGGGTTGGCCATCCCTGCTCTACAGGTTGTATACACCTTTTTCTATCCACACGCCTGTGTCTGTTTCGCCTTCTGTCCGTCTCGTCTGTGCAGTTTGTCTGTCTATTTGCCTATCTGCAGTCTCTTTGTCTATCTGTCTGTTTGTCTATTGATGTAGATGTATGTCTATCTGTCTGCCTGTCTGTCTGTCTGTCCATCTACCTGCCTAGCAGTCTGCCTGTCCGTCTGTCTGTCCATCTATCTGCCTAGCAGTCTGCCTTTCTGTCTGTCTAGACGTCCATCTATCTGCCTAGCAGTCTGTCTGTCCGTCTGTCTGTCCATCTATCTGCCTAGCAGTCTGTCTGTCTGTCTGTCCATCTATCTGCCTAGCAGTCTGTCTGTCTGTCTGTCTGTCCATCTATCTGCCTAGCAATCTGTCCATCTGTCTGTCTGTCCATCTATCTGCCTAGCAATCTGTCCATCTGTCTGTCTGTCCATCTATCTGCCTAACAGTCTGTCCATCTGTCTGTCTGTCCATCTATCTGCCTATCAGTCTGACTGTCTGTCTGTCCATCTATCTGCCTAGCAATCTGTCCATCTGGTCTGTCCATCTATCTGCCTAACAGTCTGTCTTCTGTCTGTCCATCTATCTGCCTAGCAGTCTGACTGTCTGTCTGTCCATCTATCTGCCTAGCAGTCTGTCTGTTTGTCTGTCTGTCCATCTATCTGCCTAGCAGTCTGTCTGTTTGTCTGTCTGTCCATCTATCTGCCTAGCAGTCTGTCTGTCTGTCTGTCTGTCCATCTATCTGCCTAGCAATCTGTCCATCTGTCTGTCTGTCCATCTATCTGCCTAGCAGTCTGTCTGTCTGTCTGTCTGTCCATCTATCTGCCTAGGAGTCTGTCTGTCTGTCTGTCTGTCCATCTATCTGCCTAGCAGTCTGTCTGTCTGTCCGTCTGAATGAATAGGATGTACGTGCGTGTTTCTGTAGTATTCAGTTTCATTCATTTTCTTTGTCGTGTGACAGTAAATGCTGTGGACATGCTTCAAGAGTAGATATAGTTGGTCGCTAAAGGCTGAGCTCTCTAGCAAAACGAAAGAGCTATTTGGCTAAGTGTTCTAGCGCCCCATTCCACAATTCTGCCTGTCTCTCTGTCCGTATGTCTGTCCGTCTCTCTGTCCGTATGTCTGTCTGTCGGTCTACATATGCAAGCTAGAAATAATCGAAACGTCTATTCGAATTTCCGTCACACAGCAAAACAGATATAAATGCCAGAAGGCAATGTGGCTCGCGTCTGACATAGGTTCTCTGCTGTTAGACAACAGCACTATATGCATATACATTGTAGATTATATGTGTGCTTGCATGTAGGCCTATGCGGTCATAGACGTGAGCACATCATGCATGTGTATATGTATGATTGCATATGTATAAACGCAGGGTGCTCGATAGCGTAGTGGTTAGAGTCCTGGACTGTCCAGCAATAGGTCGGGGTTCAAATTCATGCCAGGTCAGAAATTTGGTCCGAGACTTGTGTTCCACCAGCACCCCAAGTCTGAACTCAGCTACAATGAGTTACGAGTACACTGTTGGTGGGAAGATGAGGTGGCGAGGGAGAGAACTGGCCATCCGCCCTCATATTGCGATTTAGGCTAAGAAAATGATGTAATGTCGATATACTCGCTAACAGTTCATACCAGTGGCTGCCTCAGGGCTGGCTTGAAGATGATGAGCTCTCTGCCCGAAGACAGGTCCATTGGTTTTTATACCACTCGACGATGAGATGAGTGAGGTGGTTTCCCACGGTGCCTTCCTCACAGACAACTGTGTGTGAGCAATTTGTCCAGAACATACCACCGCGTCCCACCGTCCCATGCATAGGGTTAGCTTAAGGGACTGCTAAAAATAATATACGTATTTACATGTATGCGCCTGCGTAGGATATATATGTACGCATGTATGTATGTATGTAGGCTATATATGTACCTATGTATATATGCATGTACGTATGTATTGATGTGCATGGCGTATCTAGACACTAGAGGCAGATTATATGCTTATGTTATGACGGACCTATCTGTAATACGCGCACTGTGTTCAAATATCCGTGTTACGATATCATTGATAAATGTATGTGTCGATATAGATACAACGATAGCGAATTCGGTCCAATAAGCGTTATCATCGTTTGTTAATACGCACCTGTTTAAATTACTTAGACGACCGTGTTTATAACTATGCATTGCATACATGTATACGCTATGTATGCACGCATATAATTGATTGATTGATTGATTTTTTATTCGGTAACCAAAAACATACAAAAAGGGTAATCGACAACAGAAATACATCGGCAAAACAAGTTACGGTTATCAAGGAGACCCATAGGGGGCTGAAGGGTCCCGCTAACCAAGGCCACCTGGGGGCACCAAATAATAGCGCCCATTACAGAAAGTAGTGTGGCCAATGCAAACCAAATTAGACGATAAACATTAATCTTAATCAGACTTAATTAAAACTTAACTAGTGTGTAAAATTAACAGCGGTATGAATGCACATTTTATTATGCCTTAGTAATCACAGAGAATTAAAACATTACATTAGGAAACCTTTTGTGTTAATATTTTGAGTGTCCTTGAGTAACTGATGAAGCCCTTAAAATATAGTCACGTAAATTGCCTTTAAAGAGATGAATTATGTATACATATAACAAATATGTATAGATTTGTATTTTTTATCTCGCTCTGCTATGCTCTGCTCTCCCCTGATTTTTTCAATTCTAAGTTTTTACAGGAAGCCCGATATATGCAGAAATACCCACATACAAATTGGCTATACTTTCATTCATGCATACATACATACATACATACATACATACGTACATACATACATACATACATACATACATATACGTACATACAGACATACATGCATGCATGCATACATACATGCATGCATGCATACATACATACATACATACATACATACATACATACATATACATACATACATACATACATACATACATACATATACATACATACATACATACATGCATACATACATACATACATACATACATACATACATACATACATACATACATACATACATACATACATACATACATACATACATACATACATACACATACATGATACATACATACCATACATTCATATGGACATACAGACAGACATGCATGCATGCATGTGAAAATAATTATGTCTATGACTGGGCTAAGTCCATCGAGTGTTCTACACAATGTAACAGTTCGAGACGAATAAATACAGTTGGGCCTATGGTACAATCTGACATCACCAGCTCCCGACGTTCGTATAATTACGTTTATCTCCGGAGGTTCTCGGAAGTGTTGAAGAAGGTCTTCCCGTGAAAGCATCGCGTGTATTTGTCCTTCGTTTCTTTCTTTCTTCTCTTCTTCCATCGAAGTCTAACGGCGGCCACGACTTTCATCATTCAGTTTAGAGAGCACTTTGCGACTGATTGGTAGCGGAAAGAAGAGGAAAGGAGTGGAGTGGAGGGCAGGGGAGGTGAAGGGAAGGGAGGGGAGGGGAGAGGAGAAAGAGGAGAAAAGAGGAGAAAAGAGGAGAGGAGGGAGGAGGAGGAGAGGAGAGAGAGAGAGAGAGGAGGAGAGGAGAGAGAGGAGAGGAGAGGAGAGGAGAGGAGAGGAGAGGAGAGGAGAGAGGGAGAGAGAGGAGAGGAGAGGAGAGGAGAGAGAGAGAGAGAGAGAGGAGGAGAGGAGAGGAGAGGAGAGAGAGGAGAGGAGAGGAGAGGAGAGGAGAGGAGAGAGAGGAGAGGAGAGGAGAGAGAGAGGAGAGAGGAGAGGAGAGGAGAGGAGAGGAGAGGAGAGAGAGGAGAGGAGAGGAGAGGAGAGGAGAGGAGAGGAAGAGAGAGAGGGAGAGGAGAGGAGAGGAGAGAGGGAGGGAGAGAGCAGAGCAGAGGAAAGAAGAGAGAAGAGAAGAGAGAGAGGACAAGAGAGAGGAACAGGATAGAGGCAAGTGTGCATGAACAGCATAGGACAGGACGAAACAGTACAACCCAGGACGAATCAGGATAACAGAGAAGAGGACACAAAGGGCGGGAGAGAAGAGCAGCGGAGAGATGAGAAGAGAATAAAAGAAAAGAAAAGAAAAGGTAAAAAGAAGAGGACAGACAGCACAGCATAGGAGAAAGAAAAAGAGAGAAGAGAGGAGGTCAGAAGAGAGCAGAGGACAGAAGGGCGGACTGTATGAGTCAATGGACATGGGATGAGGTAATTGGCAGCTGGAGTCACATAATGAGCCAACAATATTGAATTCATTTGTTCGTCAGAGGCGATGAAGGTCTTTCAGCGACCGGAGACCGAAAGAAGGGAGGAGGAGGAGATTGGGGAGGAGGAGGAGGAGGAGGAGGAGGAGGAGGAGGAGGAGGAGGAGGAGGAGGAAGAAGAAGACGAGGAGGAGGAGGAAGAGGAGGAAGAGGAGGAGGTGGAGGAGGA
Organism: Aporrectodea caliginosa; assembly: GCA_020284085.1. Taxonomy (NCBI): domain Eukaryota; kingdom Metazoa; phylum Annelida; class Clitellata; order Crassiclitellata; family Lumbricidae; genus Aporrectodea; species Aporrectodea caliginosa. Next base: position 373,331 of record JACEVL010000379.1, on the reverse strand, counting down.
TAAAGAGGTGGTGGAGGAGGAGAAGGAGAAATAGGAGGAGGAGGAGAAAGAGGACGAAGAGGAGGAGAAAGAGGAGGAGGAGAAAGAGGAGAAAGAGGAGGAGGAGGAGGAGAAAGAGGAGGAAGAGGAGGAGGAGGAGGAGGAAGAAAGGAGGAGGAGGAGGAGGAGGTGGAGGAGGAGAAAGAGGAGGAGAGGAGAGAGAAGAGGAGGAATAGGAGAGGAGGAGAAAGAGGAGGAGAAGGAGGGAGGAGGATGAGGAGGTGGAGGAGGTGGAGGAGGAGAAGGAGGAGAGGAGGAGGAGGAGGTGGAGAAGGAGGAGGAGAGGAGGACCCAAGATGACCATCTCCTCACGAAACATAATTACTCGCCTGACTACACACTCTCTGACATGCTTCACTACATCCGAACCTATCAATACACTGTCGCACACACACACGCGCGCGCACACGCACACACACACGCAACTACACACACACAAACACACACAAACACAAACACAAACATACACACTCTCTCTCACTCACTCACTAATATAGATATATACATACATAATATACATATAATTATGTATATACACATACACATATACAATTAAACATGCACATACACTTATACATATCATATATACACAGACATTATACACATATACATAGCATGTACATTGACGTCAGCCTTATGCCGTTACAAAATTAGTTTTACTCCGAAACATGGAATCAGAGAGTCCGAAGTAGACCTATTACTATGTGGGCCAGAATCCAGGCCATCTTTTCATCCTGATTAGCTTTAGATAGTCAACTGCAGTTACAGCCAAGCATGATGAGAATTCCCGGCCTCATGAGAAAATTCCGCTGCATCACGCATCTGTTTAATGACGGCAATTTTGTTAGGAATTACGACTTTTTAATAGCGTTATTATTCATATTGCCTATGCATAATTCATGGATTTCAATTATATATGCATATAAAATGTCCTTGCGACTAATGAGCTTATGCTGTCTGTACAGTGCGTATGGGTCTTGCGAAGAGGTATGATAGGCTTATGCAGAAGTTGCAACGTTGCAGGCTTGCGTGTGGTCGTGTGTGTGAGTGCGTGTGTTGATGGGTGTGCGAATGTATGTGTGTGTGTTGGTGGAAAATGCGCATTTTATTGCATATAAATTCCTAAGATTTTCTGAGCCTTTTTCTGAACTTCATATTATATCCGCAGAATTTGCTGCCCCCTACCGACCTCCGTTTATAGACCAGCTGCTATTGAGATGACTTCGCTGACCAGAGGCATGATATATTCCTAATGTATATTCACACGACATGTCCATATATCCAGGAACTTGGTTATTGCTCCCAGGGAAAACATCATTAGTCGCGCCGAATATGTACGACAATGCTTCTTGGACACAATGACCATACCGAGATTTTGCTTTATCTATATATGTGCAGACCCAAATCGGTTTAAAACGAAGAATGACCAACAGTATAATGTCAGTCCGACGGGAGTTTCAGCACAAAGAAAACCCGAATAAGTATGGCACCAAACAACTCAATTTTGCCTTATGGGGATAGCGCGGGTATCGAACCCGCGCCCTTCTTATCTTCGTGCCAGCGTGTCAACCATTTCCCCATGTTTATGTAAATCCGACGGGAATTTCAACACAAAGAAAACCCGAATGAGTATTCCACCAAACAACTCAATTTCGCCTTATATTAGCGGGTATCGAACCCGCGTCCTTCTGATCTTCGTACCTGCAGCTATATATCCGACGGGAATTTCAACACAAAGAAAACCTGAATAAGTATGCCACAAAACAACTCAATTTCGCCTTATGTTTAAGCGTGTCAACCATTTTCTCATGTTTACGACGGGAATTTCAACACAAAGAAAACCCGAATGAGTATTCCACCAAACAACTCAATATAATGTATCGAACCCGCGTCCTTCTGATCTTCAGCTATATATCCGACGGGAATTTCAACACAAAGAAAACCTGAATAAGTATGCCACAAAACAACTCAATTTCGCCTTATGGGGCTAGCGCGGGTATCGAACCCGCGTCCTTCTGATCTTCGTGCCAGCGTGTCAACCATTTTCTCATGTTTATATATTATATCCGACGGGAATTTCAACACAAAGAAAACCCGAATGAGTATTCCACCAAACAACTCAATTTCGCCTTATAGGGGTTAGCGGGTATCGAACCCGCGTCCTTCTGATCTTCGTACCTGCAGCTATATATCCGACGGGAATTTCAACACAAAGAAAACCTGAATAAGTATGCCACAAAACAACTCAATTTCGCCTTATGGGGCTAGCGCGGGTATCGAACCCGCGTCCTTCTGATCTTCGTACCAGCAGCGTGTCAACCATTTAATTTCATGTTTATATATTATATCCGACGGGAATTTCAACACAAAGAAAACCCGAATAAGTATGCCACCAAACAACTCAATTTCGCCTTATGGGGGTTAGCGGGTATCGAACCCGCGTCCTTCTGATCTTCGTACCTGCAGCGTGTCAACCATTTCATTTTCCCATGCATGTATACGCTATATATCCGACGGGAATTTCAACACAAAGAAAACCTGAATAAGTATGCCACAAAACAACTCAATTTCGCCTTATAGGTTTAGCGGGTATCGAACCCGCGTCCTGATCTTCGTGCCAGCGTGTTACCATTCAACCATTCTTATGTTTAGATAAATCAGTACATTTTCTAGCGCCTATAAACGGCTTCTCCGAGGTGCTTTATTGTTAAGCAAGTCAATTACTCCCACCGTCATTGTCTTTTTACCTGTAAGCTTTAATTTCAAGGGCAAACGTGAGTAGGTTTAGAAAAGATCCTCTGGAGGTATATCTCCAGCTGCGTGGGCGTTCTAAGTGCTTTGGTGGACGCACAGCAGTACAGCAGTAAATGAAAACTCCCATGGAAGCCCCAGTAAATCACGCTGAAACCTCCCAGCTGTCTATAGTTCCCCGTCGCTGGAGGCGCTTCATATAGATCAGCCACCGGACGGAGAACCTCACGTCTCCTGAAGAGAGCCTTCCGTCGTATACACAGTGTGGAATATGCAGACGTGGTGTCTACACGAAATGATCTTCTGACCTTGTTGAAGGCAATGACCTTCTGACTGTGTTCTAACCCTTGACCTCGCTTTATTCTGGCCAATGACCTTGTGACCCTGTTCAGTATGTTCTAACTGTTATGACCTCTGACCTCATTCTGGCCAATGACCCGTGTGGCTATGTTCTAACCATTGACCTCACCAGCATTCTGGCCAATGACCTTAATTAACTATGTTCTAACCTCTGAACTCGCCTAATTCTGGCCACTGATTTTCTGACCGTGTTCTGATACCGATCTTCTGGTATTGTTATGACCTATAGCCTTGTTCCACTCATAGACCGTCTGACGTTGTCTGAATGTATTAAGAAAACCAGTAATTAATTGAGAAAGACATAATTAACAAAGTCTAGCTCAACAACTAAGAAACAGGTCATGAAGAATATCACGAAGACGAGCAAGAACTATATCAATCAAGAACTAGACTAAGTAACGGGTCATGAAAAATATGAAGAAAATGAACAAGAACTAGATAAATCAAGCACGCTAGTCAATTTATTTACTGTAGCCAGCATATCACTCATTTTACAACATGACTTAGTAATTAGGTACCCTATTTAGAGGGATCTAAGATCCTTTCAGTGCCCCTTTTTGTAGCCATAACAAGTCATTTCATGTTGCTACTGTACACTGTGAGTTCTATTGCTGGTTCAAATAAAAGAAATGAATGAATGAATGAATGAATGAATGAATGAATGAATGAATGAATGAATGTGTGAATGAATGAATGAATGAAGTGATTGTCTAGTCTTGATTGTGTGATTCCTGATTGATTCATTGATACATTGATTGATGATTGATTGATTAGGTGATTGATTGAGCGATTGATTGAAGATTGATTGATTGATTGATTGATTTGTAGATTGATTGACAAGTTGATTGATTGATTGACTGATTGACTGATTGATTGATTGATTGATTGATTGATTGATTGATTGAAAGATTGATTGATTGATTGAATGATTGATTGAATGAATGATTGATTGATTGATTGATTGATTGATTGATTGATTGTTAATACACTGTGAGTTCTATTATAATAATTTTTATAATTTTGTTTATTGCACAGAACAGGTTTTAGGTTACAAATAGAAGAATTGATTGATTGATGGATGGATTGATGGATTGATTCATTCATTGATTGATTGATTGATTGATTGATTTATCAGATTCTTCAGCTAGCTTTTGCTCTATTTCTTGATTGGCTTCTAGTTATAGTTCTCTAAAAAGTTATCAACAATAAGAACTTGAACAAAGGCTTAGAAACCAGTGTGATTTTCCTTACAGATTTTATTTTAGTTATAGTTATAGTTATAGTTAATGATTTTTTATTTTAGTTATAGTTATAGTTATAGTTAGTATTATTTTTTAGTTATAGTTATAGTTATAGTTAATGGATTTTTATTTTAGTTAATTTTAGTTACTACTTAGTTACAATAATTAAGTCTATAAGCAAAATTGTGCGTATTAATACGCTGTTTCACAATTTACTCAGAGCTATGAAAACCTTTGAAGCATGGGTACAGTCAGCTTCATGAATACACGAGTTTCCAAAGTAACTGACAAATTTCAACAATAAAAATTTCGCATTTTTCGTTCTCATTTATGTCGAATCGTCCATATTGCACTTCCTATTTTTATTTTTTCTATTAACGAAAATAAAGATGAATTTTCGTTAGTGTTATTTTCGTTATAGTTATAGTTATAGTTAATGATATTTTTTAGTTATAGTTATAGTTATCGTTAACGAAGTCATTTTATTTTCGTTAACGAACATTTTCGTTATCGTTATCGTTAACGAAAATCACACTGTTAGAAACCAGTCTCGCAAACCGAAACAGAGAGAGATGCTGGAATGTGTTGCGGAGGCAGGCCCAGCAGCAGCAGTACCAGACGCATCACCCATGTTCGTTGCCTCATCTTGCATGGAAAGCAGCAGTCAACAGCTAACAGCTGCATCAGCAACAGCTGCGTGTCAGAGGCCGATGGGAATAATAGAAATGGCAGTTGTCGCTACATAAATTCATCGTAACATCTTTCGAAATAGCGTTGGGTCGACTTCTATACGGCGCCGTATATCCTCCACGTCTGTCACACAACGCATAACGTCCGCTAAGGTCTAGGTCTACATATACAAATATACACACACATATATACATACATATACATACATATACATATTCTTATGCAGATACAGATACAAATACACACGCATACATATACATTCACACACACACATACGTATACGAATACATATTGAGCATGCAAGTATACATATGCATATACGTATACATATGTTCACGTACAATTGTACACATACATATATTTGAAGAAGATTTATTATAGAATAAACGGAGAGGGATTCAAGGGAAGTACGGACGGGGGAGGAATAGAGGGATGAGTGGAGGAAGGTGCTAAAGATAATACATAAGTCTACATATATACACAAACATATATATATATATAATATATATATGTAGATAATGCATAATATATAATATATATATGTAGATAATGCATAATATACATATAGACTATACAAGACAACACATAATATACATCTGTATGTAGATCAAAATTATACAAATAATACATAATTATATACATCAATAATAATATATAATTATATATATATATATGGTATATAACTCTATATGTATGGCATAGGTACGATATAATTATATTATACACGGTATGTAAGCATCCACGCCGATA
>JACEVL010000379.1:357500-360000 GCA_020284085.1 Aporrectodea caliginosa | reverse complement strand
GGCAAAACTATTAATCATTGGACATCATACATACACAGGGTTCTCCAGCTTGTTTGTGAAAAACGGAAGTTGTTTCATCACTTTCTTCTTCCTGCGTCTCCCATCTTTATCTTTCATTCCTTCATTCGTTCATTCAGTTCCATCACTCATTAATTTTTCTTCTTCTCTCATATACTCTTCTTCTTTGCTGCTACTTTGTTCTAGTCTTTTCCTTCCTTCCACCTTCGCTCTTTCCTTCCATCGTTCCTTAATTCCATCGTTCCTTAATTCCTTCGCTCCTTACTTTCTTCAATTCTTCTCTCATTCATTCTCACTTTCACTCATTCTCTCTAACTCAATCCTTCACTCATTCATTTATTCATTCTTTTATCCATTTTCTCATTCATTCTTTCATTCAATAATTCTGCTTTTTCATTAAGCCATTCAGTTGCTCATTCTTTCATTTTTTTTCATTCTCCCTCATTTTCTTTCATATGTTCCTTCTTTTGTCTTCGTTGTCTTCACCCCCAAGTCTCAATTTATCTGGTGGGTATTGACCGGTGCTTGGTGACTGAAGCCTTTCCGCATGTTGCCTTCTCGGACTCGGTCCGAGACCTGGAGATTATTCCAGACATAAAACTCAGGTTGTCCACACACATTAATCGGCTTAGCTGTGGCTAATATTATCAGCTCCTGCAGCTGCGGGATATTTCTCGCTCCTTACCTCAGGACGCTGCTGCTACCCTCATCCATGTTTTCCTCACCATGCAGCCGCTTGGACCACTGCTGCTCGATCCTGGTGGGTCTGCTCCTCGCTTGATTGCCCGTCTTGCATGATCGGGTTCTCCGTTCTGCTGTGCGTCTCATTGGGCACATATGTAAAAACGCATCTGTCTTAGCTTATATATGCATGATACTTTGCACTGGCTCCCCATCTGGCAACGCATTTCCTATAGAATGGCTGCGCTGGTTTGGCGATGCCTTCTTGGCTGAGCCTCAGCTAATCTGCGTGAGCTCTGCTGTCCTGTCTCTGATATGGCTGGCCGCCGAGCTCCTCGTTCTTCTTCTCGCGGCGAGTTTTTGTCCCCAGTTCTAACACTTCAAATAGGCAGCGTCCCGCCTTCTCGGTTGTTGGCCCCTCCATCTGGAATAGACTCCTATTGGAGATACGACTGCTGCATAGGAACAACACGGTTATGTTCCACAAGTGGTTCAAGTCCAGTTTAGAGTTTATACTGCCATTGTTGGGCTCGGAGCGACTCTTTCACCCACCCTTTCATTCTGGAGATTTATATAGCGCCCTTTCAAGAAATCTACTCAGGAGCGCTCCAGCCGATCCACGGCTAAAGAAAAAGACTTGAGAAACCTCTGAGTCGGTTTCTTGAGGGGCGCTCTATAAATTCTCGAAATGAATGAATGAATGGTCTGTGTGGTCAAGCTGTCGGACAGTAAATCGGTCAGTCTATCGGTCAGTCTGTCGGTCAGATTTTGTTCATTCAGTTGTTGGATCGACCATAGTCTGTAGGAATTGCAAATTTTCTTGCTGCTGCGATGGACCGTTTCTTTCTTGCGGGTGCAGAGTCAGACAAATTGCACAACACACATCATCCGAAGTAATTGCTTCGTGGGATGAGCGCCTGAGGCCATCGCGGAAAAGTGTCCTTCGATGGCGCTAGAATAACGTAGCATAACGATCAAAGAACCGTCAGAAACGGTGTCAAGGTCAATATTTCCATCGAAGACATGAGTGTATTTATGTATGTATTTATGTATGTGTGTATGCATGTATGTATGTTTGTATGTATGTATGTATGTTTGTATGTATGTATGTATGTATGTATGTATGTATGTATGTATGTGTATGTATGTATGTATGCATGTATGTATGTATGTATGTACGTATGTATGTATGTATGTATGTATGTATGTATGTATGAATGTATGCATGTATGCATGTATGTATGCTTGAATACCTTTTAGGTACCTATTTAGATACAAATCGGCTCATATGATATATATATATATATATATGCCTTTTAGGAACTTCTGCATATGTATATATACAAGCTGCTTTCATCTCCCCAACTCAACAACGAATTGTTAATCCGCTTTCTTATTGGAGAAAACGAAATGAAGAAATAGGCCAACAGGCCTAACAATAACAGTGAGGCAAAACGAAGAAATTAGCTTTTAAGCTCATCTGTAGTGAATTAACAATTAGGTGTAATGGTCTAAGAACGCAGAGAATAGAAAAATTGCGGACATAAATATATCTGCTGAGTCATTAGATAGTGGCGCTTAATCAATGCATAATAATAATAATAATAATAATAATAATAATAATAGTAATAATAATAATAATAATAATAATAATCATAGTTGTTAAAAACGGTCAAATCAAAATAAAAACGGAAAAAACGTCGTTTTAAAAAAAACGGAAAAAAACGATGAAAAAAACAGAAAAGATAATAATTCGCATTTTGGATAACTTAGAAATTCAAATAACTTTTATAAATTTTAT